>MCJB01003091.1:38009-112726 GCA_002018475.1 Nicotiana obtusifolia
GGGGGGGGGGGGGATGAATTGTCGATTTTTCTTTTTTGTATCCTAAGTAGTTGACTAGTTTACCACTTAGTCGACTGAAGGTAAGAACATAATATAAATAAAGCAGAAATAAAAATGCAGGAATTAAAGACACCAGGATTTTTATACTGGTTCGGATTCAATGTGAATCCTACGTTCAGTCCCCTTAGGTTGCAAGGGTGTTCTCTTTCAGTATTTGAAGTTTCTCGATATAAGAGAATTGATGTAGTTTTACATCAATAGCTTAGTCACTATGTTACTTCTCGCTTCTTGATACAATGCCTCACTAGTGATTTTTCTCTCTTTCTTCTCTCCCTAGTTATACAGTAGATCTAGAGTAGACTACAATGCTTATTTGGAGTAGAACAAAAAGAGTGATAGTGGTTCGATCAAAGTATATTTGTTCCCAGCTGGTGCAGCGAGTATTTATACTCCGTGAGGCCTTCATGACTTGTGAATCTTGAGAGATTGCAAATCCAAGGGTGTTGATCTCAGAAAGGAATCGTAGATTGATTCTTTTCAGGAAAAGAATATTGCTTCTGTTGATTTTCCTTGACTTATGGTTTTGATTGGATTCTTTCTTTGTTGAGTGGATATTCCCATTATTTGGAATATCAAATCAAATCCCTTGATTTCGGCTTCTATTGACGTCCTTAGATGGAGGAATCTTCAGTGCATATATTCGTGCCCTTGATTTTCTTTGATTGAGGTCCTTCCTATAATATCCTCCTTGATCTTTGCCAAATCCTTGATTGGTTTTACCTTTGAGTTTCCACTACTCCTTCTTTTTTCGTCTTGATTCTTCGATGCTCCGTTTCCATTGCTTAAGGAATATTTCTGCACATAAAGATTAATGCTTTATTTTGCATCATTAAAATAAACTTAGATCTAGTAATTTCCTTCCTTTTTATGATGAAAAAATAACAATGTAATAACATAAGTTTACTTCCCTATTTATCTGTCGACTCAGAGTTTTGTTTTAGTCGACTCCCCCTCAATCTGTGTTTCTTGTTAGATGTGTCTAGTCGACTCCCCCTCAGCTTGACATTCTGTTGAGCAGTGGTTGTAGTCAACTTCCCCTCAATTTTATACAGTATGATGTACTTGCAAGTTTCCTAGAGACATAGAACAACTGTAAGAAAATTTACAAAACACAGAACAACCACCAGTAATAGGGAATACATGCCCTTAAACCTGCTTACTTTCTCCTCCTTTGGCATCAACAAAAAGTTAGTAATATCAGTCTATAGTTACCTACTTTAGCATGCAAAAACAAAATCAATTGTCTTAATAGTACAACCCATGACTGAAACGTCAGTCCCAAAAGAAGCAAAAAAATTATTTTAAACAACCATGCATCAATGGTGCAGACAGTAGGTAAGGGTATTGCAGATAGCCTCTTTGAGGCATTCAAAACTAGCATTCACTGTGATAGAGATCCCATCAATTCTGTCATGCACCTCTTGAAAAGCATTTACTGTATTTTTTGCAGTCTTGAGAATCTGCACTCTGATCTTGGACACGTCAAAGCCTAATCTCTTTTGACACTCCATGGACATCTTCAATTGTGCCTTGCGTAGAAGTTAGAAAGTCCTTGATAATAGTCAATTCATCATTGATGCAGGCTAGCTTTTCCAAAAGATCAGGATACCTGCACTGGTAGAGGCACAAAGGTTTTTGCTTTTGAGTTGGAGGGTGTATTCTTGGCTTCACCATCTTGCTTCTTTAACCAAGTTTCCTTTACAACAAATGTATCCCATGCTAGCAAATCCCCTGGAGTTGTTAGACTTGGTGACAGTGATATAGGGATAGTTGGCAAGAGCTATGTTGTTGGCTTCTAGTAGATGGATGATGACCATACCATAGGAAAAACTCGTGGGATCATTGACACTCTCTATCATGAAATTGATGACCCAGGAAGATAACTTGACCTTGTATTTAGTCAGAAGACAGTAGACCAGGAAGGTATCACATCGGGAGAAGGTAAAGAAGGATCCTGTTATTGGGAGAAGAGTGGTTGCCACAATGCGTGTTGATACATGAGTTTCAAAATAAACATCACTAGGTCCTAATTGACTGGGAAGAGAATTAGAGGGTGACTCAGCTATACACCTTTTTGCTTGATCAAAAGAGATTTCAAAATCCTTAAGCCAGGTATTCTTAAAAAGCATAGAGAAACCATAGCACTTACACTGAAAAATAAAGTCAAACAGAGCACAATCCAACACAATGCATTTGCCAAGAACTAAGATTTATAACTTGTCAGGTTTGTTAGAGCAAAGATTAGCAAAGAACATTTTAACAAGGGATTCGTATACCTTTACATGAGGCAAGCAAAGAAAGTTTTTCCATCCCTGGAAGTCGAAGAGCTCCTTGACTTTGCAGTTGAGACTTTCCATAATATTTAAATTAACAACTCTGCCATGGGCTACAGGCTTGTCTTTGAATGCTATGAAGGTGTCCCTGTTGGGTGTGTCCCAAAAATTCAGGTCTGACTCGAGAAAACTTGAGAGATCAGTTTTGGCTCTTTGGGTGTGAAGGTTTCAGGGAGATCTTCCATGGTCGTTTTCCTAGGGCTTTTTCATTAAGACTGCGTGCATCATCTGAGAGGTCCTGTGAAGAGGCAAAATCCTTAGAGTGGTCTGATTCTATATTAATTCGTTCAGGAGGTTGAGATGAGGGTTTTGCTCAAGAATGAGTGCTTTTGCGGGTTGAGGTAGAGGGTTTTTGGAGTTTTTTACCATTGTAGGGTTAGGAGCAGAGGAATGGAGATACAAACAACAATGAGGGAGATTGATGGATGCACTTGGGCTTAAAAATATAGAAACTGGCGGTTGAGTACAGATGAAAAGGCGTCAGCGATTCGATGCTATGATTCACCGATTTCTGAAAAGGCATAAAAAGGTGTAAAAAAGAAAAAGTAAAAGACACACAATTAATGCCACTTACACACATAAGGAATATGCAGATTGAGTGACGGTAAAATTAAAAAAAATCGCAAAGGCCCTAAAATTATGAATTTATTGAAATAATGCAAAGAGAGTCTCGTAGTACACAGAATTTCTCCTCAAGCAGGGATTTTGTAAAAATATCTGCAGTTGACCAAACTTTTGAATTAATTCCTTCGTATACTTGGTCTACCAGAAGAATATCCCATTTTCTGACTGATTAATTTGGAGTCCAAGAAAGAAATCAGCTCTCCCATCATACTCATTTCGAACTCACTTTGCATGAGATTTGAGAAATCATTGCAGAAAAGAAGATTAGTACTGCTAAATATAATATTATCTACATAGAATTGGATAATGAGATTACCTTCAGTGGATATATTGACAAATAAAGTAGTATCCACCTTACCTCTGGTGAACCCATGATCAGTTAAAAAGGAACTCAATCTTTCATACCAAGCTCGAGGAGCTTGTTTGAGTCCATAGAGAGCTTTAGCTAACTTATATACATGGTAAGGAAATTGTGAGTTTTCAAAGCCATGAGGTTGTTTTACTTATACCTCCTCATCAATAGAACCATTTAGAAAGGTAATTTTGACATCCATTTAAAATAGTTTAAAATTTTTAAAAGATGCATAAGCAAGCAGTATGCGAATTGATTCTAATCGTGCTACCGGTGCAAAAGTTTCATCATAGTCGACTCCTTCTTGCTGTGAGTTGCCTTTTGAGTTACTAATCTGGCTTTGTTTATGACTATCTTTCCTTCTTCATTTAGCTTGTTTCTGAATATCCATTTTGTTCCGACTACAGTAGCATTTGCTGGCTTAGGTACTAGTACCCAGACTGGATTCTTGTCGAATTGATCAAGTTCGCGCTGCACAGCTTGTAACCAGCTGGAGTCTTTTAGGACTTCATGAACTTTCTTTGGTTCTACTTGAGAGATGATTGTAATGTTTGCCTTCTTTTAGAAAGCTCCTCTGGTTTTTATTCCTTCGCTTGGATCCCCTATAATAACCTTTTGAGGATATTCTGGTTCACTTCTCCATTCATTTGGCCGCGTTCCAACTGCAGGAGTAGTTGACTCCTTTTGTGGTTCAGTATGATTGCTCACATGTTCACTAGTTGACTCTATGACTATGTCTGTGCTATCAGTCGACTTTTGTGACTTGTTTGCCTGTGGTGCTTCTTAGCTGATATCTTCATCACCTGCAATAATTCCTTTCTTGGCTGTAATGTTATTGTCATCAAATATAACATTCACTGATTCTTCTACAGATAAAGTACGTTTGTTGTAAACTCTAAAAGATCTACTGTTAATGGAGTAACCGAGAAAAATACCTTCACCACTACTTTGGATCAAATTTTTCAAGTTATCCTTACCATTATTGTGGATGAAATACTTACTTTCGAACGGATGAAAGTAACTTATATTGAGCCTTTTGCCTTTCCATAATTCATATATCGTCTTCTTCAAAATGAGTTTTATGAGACATCTGTTGAGAATACGACATGCTGTACTTACTGCTTTGGCCCAAAAATGATTTGGCAGTGAATATTCTAATATCATTGTTCTGGCCATATCTTGTAAAGTTCGGTTCTTGCGCTCTACATGTAAGGTAAGGGTAAATAGTTCTGTTTTTGTGGGTAATTGTGTCGTTCACCCTTTTCTTTATTTTACGACCCAGGGGAGGCTCAAGCACTTTAGTGGTCTAAAGCCAAAAACAATTTGGAGGCCCTAAATTTTTATTTTTTTTAAAAAAAAGAAAATTGTTTTTTCCATAAAAGAATCTATTGTTCTAACTTTTTGCGATGTAAAATTGTTGATAACTTTTTCTATTAGCGAGTTTTTCTAACAATTCTTTTCCGAATGATAATAAATCCAACCCATCTAATGTTTTTTGAGAATGATCTTAAGTAGGATTTTATCAATTTTAATTTAAAATACTTTCTTTCTGCTGAGATAACTGTTACAGGAATTGTTAGCATTATTTTCTTTTAGGAAAGAATCAAGTCTTTATATTTGATTGAATATGTCGATTAGAGTAATATTTCTTACTTGTACTATTTTCTTTAACACGTTTAATTTAGAACAATTTTAAACCATCAATATCAAAGCGAGTAATATATTTTAAGCATTAGAGGTTAAGCAGTATTTTTTTTTAAAAATTTTAGTCATCTAATAATCTCAAAAATTTGAATTGTCGAACTTTCAAACTCTTTGAAAAAGAAAGTAAGCAAGAAATAAAAGAGAAAGTATGTAATCTTAGGAGAAGCGAAAAAGAAAGATTGTGACTTTAGAAAAATAAGAAAGAGAGTATAAGTATTTACAACTATTCATATATCCCATAATAATAATAATTCTAATATTGATGGTTCATAAATGTAACAAATTCATCTTTCCTTTTATATGAGAAAAAATATTATTTTTATACTAAAAGTATTATATTTTGTTTAAAGAAAACCTATAAATCTATTATTGCCAAAAATGAGGCCTCAATTTTGGGGTCAAATGCCTTGCTTGCTTCACCACGAAGCCAGCATTGTGCGACCTCTAAAGTGTTTTTTGTCCCTTTTTGTGGATTTTGTTTTCTAAATCCAAAGTTTCCCTGTTAATCTGTTATTGCTTCCGCCATGTGATGCTTATAATATAATGGGAAGAGAAAGCCGAAAAATTATATGAGAATTGAAATCTTTAGCTCGAAAGAAAAGAAACCATCACATCAATCTATTACATTGCTTTATGCTAATGCTCATGTCAGAATTACAATTTGATAACAACAGGAATGTGGTCTTTTGATGCAATATTAGATGAAAAATAAACTAGTGTCCCATAAAAGCACAGCAGCAAGCCGCACAATGCAATTTTGTACTTGGTCTGGCATAGATACATATAGTATATTGCCATAATGTAAAGGAGGCAAACTAAAGAAATGTCTTATAAAGGAAAAGAAAAAGAAAGCAGCCTAAACTATAGGTTTAAAGATTAGCAGATCATGATGTATGCATCTAATGTCCCCAAAAGAGGATATTATCTAGGTAAAATGTTATTTTCAAATCAAGAATGTGAAGCTCATCATCAAGAAATGTTCCTATGACAAGAAAAATAGATCAGTTAAGTCTTCCATGACTTGCTTTTCTTGTTCTATTTTTTGTTTTTGTGGCTCATCTTTCTTTAAGGCTTATAGTTGAAGCAAATATTAATGGTTGTGTCCATACTAATCGCCTAATAACACTCTGGCATGTTGCAAAAGGTCTAAGCTGTCCTCTAAAGCTTCTTAGCTATTAGCATGTGAATATCTCCGTTGTCATCATCACCATGGTATTGATGTTTTTTGGCCCATAATTTTTCACTTTGTACATACTATAAATCTTTGCACTTGTGTCTGGAAAACACACAAAAGAGAATTTGAATCACTGTTTTAATGCAGGTGTCGGATAGTTAGAGTATGGTAAATGAGATGGGGAACACAAATTCATCAGGTAAAACAGAATAGCTTTGAAGTTCAAGATTGTTAATTCCTTTTGAATTTCAAGAATCTGTTTTTTTGATGTGTTTCATGATTGATGTCACAGAAGCAGAGAATGCTGCAGTTGATGCTCCACAAAAAGGAGAAGTTGCTGGCAATGAAAATGGTGTTAAAGAAGAAAACAACATAATTTCTGAAGGTGAAAGTAAAGATTATCTTGAGAAAGCTGCAGCTTTACCTACTTATGACCCTTCAACAGCTAAAGAACCTCACCTTGAGAAATCTGAAGATGGCAAAACAGGTTATTTTCACTAAAGTTTCTTGGTTATGGAACTAGCTTCTCTTCTGTAGTAGTATTTGTTTTATGGTAGTTGTTTTTTACTTAGAATCTCTAATGCAGATGAATATAAGAGAGAGACACAGCTTAAGCATCCTTTTCCATGTACAGGATTTCAAATAGCTGCAAATAATTTAGTGAGTGAAATCACTAATATTGAAACACATAATTTTGATCAACCTCTGGAGTCAGTTTTGGAGGGGAAGGGTGATCCTCATGACCAACCATGCAAGCAGAAAGGTCAGTAACTTCCCCTGTCATCTTAGAACCTAATTATACCCTTAGCTATATTTAATCTGCTTATGCTCAATCAAACAAAACTTAATTAGGTTTTTATTGTAACTTATGTTTGATAGTGGAAAAGATACGTGGACACCATTAGATTACAACCTAACTATATTCTTGTGCATGTTCTCCCTCCTTTTGTTGTACTCTTTCGGGATTATATAACAAGGACATGTACAAAACATATAATTGTATATACAAAGAGATAAGTAATCCAGAAAAATAAAACCCTTTGGAATTTCTTCTTAAATGGTAAAACTTTCAACAGGTGAGGCAGAAGGAAGTTTACCTCATGATGAAGTTTTAAATACCGATCCAGGTGAATCCTCAAGTGTTTCCAATGAGACAGTAGAAGAATGTATCATATCATCATCGCTTGAGGAACAAGAAACTACAAGGAATGGAAGATCAGGCCAGAATGAAGATAAAACTCAGTTGATCAACTCTGAAATTGCACATGCAGATAAGGGAGTTGTTTCTGATACTGATGATCAAAGAGACGATTCGTTGGTGAGTGAAATGGCTGCCTCAGCAGATGGATCAAATGAGGAAAAACATGAGCTTATGAGTGCTGAAAATCAGGTTGACAATGATTTCTCGTATGGAAGTGATTGGGATGAAATTCCTAAAGTGGATTCCAGTCAAATCGATGCTACAGTTTCACTGTTGACAGATATTCCACTGAGTACTCCTTCGAGTTCGCTGGCAGCAGTAATTGAGCCAGAAGACAAATGTGCGGTTCATGCTCCAGAGAGTGAATTGATATCAAACAAATCCGATAATGCTGTAAAGGAATGTGAGGTGAAGAAAACTGAGTTTTGTATGCAGGCAGTGCATGAAATGCAGATTGACAACGTAGCTTCTTCAATTGAATCACAACCCAAAGAGGCAACAGAGGAAAAACTACCAGGAAACAACACTAGTACTGATATTGTAATGGATTATTCAATTAAGGAGGATGACATAAACGTTCAACCTGATATTCTTCATTATGATCACACGCCACCAGTAGAAATGGGACTGCACCCTACCAAATTCTTTGGAGCAGCTATTAATCATGAAGAAGAAAGCTCAATAGAAAATGGTCTTCTTGATAAAGCAAAGGAAGGAGTTGAAAAGTCTAGTAGAAAGGAAATAATGGAGAAGTGCATATTGCAGTTGAAAAATGATGTCGATATAGCATATGCAGAAGGAAGAATGCAGGGATTTGAGTCGGTTGAGGATAAAAAAGAATGCAATGCAACCTTGACAGAACAGAATAGCTGTGAATTTGTTATCACTGAGGACTCTGGTGTTTTTGAACTCAAGATATCAGAAAAAGGGATAACGAAAATTGCAGCTTTTCCTGAGTCAGGAATTGCACAGAATGTTCAACTAAGTCTTGAAGCATTAGCATTTTCCAATGAAAAATTTGCCTATGATCAAATGGTGCCAAATTTTCATGATGAAACTCTTTCCAAAGCACCAGAGAGTATTGGAAGGTTAAGCCTCGAATCGATCCCAGATAAATCAAACAATGGAATTGAGCTTCGAAAGTTGCCAAGCTTTGATTTTGGTGTCCCTTTTCATAGAAGATCTTTAGAATCAGATCAAACTCCACTTCTGTGTCCTGAGAAGATTCCTACAAGAAGCTCATCAGTTGGCTCCAATGCAAAGTTCTCAAACTCACCAGTCGAAGAGAAGACTATTAGAATGGAAAGAAGTGATTCTGAAGCTCCTCTTTTAGGCTTGTTGAAGAATGGTGATCCGAAGGTTACATCTGAAACACAGCAGAACCATGTTGCTGTTATGAAAGGAGAGGAATTGCAGACTTCAAAAGCAAAGGAAACTTGTCTAACTTCACCAAAGGGGAGCGGAAAACGCAAGGCCAGACCATCTTTCTTCAGCACTTGCATCTGCTGCACAGCAGCCACTCATTATTGAACAGACTCAAAAAGATATTTGTTTTGTGTTTTGATTCTTTTTCTCAATTGATTGGGTTTTCACCATATTAAAGATATTTTCATGTGGCATTTTTCATCACAATGGAGTGTTAAGAGCATGTACAGTCTGTAAAATACTGAAAAAAGGGTGTGAGATGTCTAAGTGATTACTATAAGTTATACTTGCCGTTTTGTTTTTCCTCAAAGGTTATTACTTGATTTTGTTAATATTTGTCCCTTAATGAGTCTACTATTACATTGATTTGGTAAGAAGCTAAGAGACTTTCTAACAGAGGTAGTTCAGCTGCCTTTGATTGTAATACTAGTCTTACTGAGGCCTTGTACGCGTGCTTCTCTTATCAATGGTGTCTAATTTGTCTTTCCTGTTACAGTGGCAAGGAATTTATGAGCCTTAACGCACAACGCAAACCAGAGATCAAAGTCTTATGTGTATGCCAAATGTCATCATGACTATGGTAAAACATCTAGTAGTTTGCTGCTAGATATATGTATACAGTCGAATTCGGGCTCGATTATTGCATGATAGATCGGGCTCGGAACGCGAGGGGTTGAAGATCGACCCCGAGTCTCATCGAATCAGAACACGAGGTCAGAATGTCCGTCCTCGAGAACATTGAGTCCATGATCCCGGAATCGACCCTGATCCCCAATAAGCTCGAGGAAACATTATCGGTATAACCAACAGAAGACCGAAATAAAGGAAGGTCGAAATATCCGTAACCGGTCGGATACCACGGCAGGAATCTTGGCACGTATCAATCAGGAGACGGCAAATCAGCAAACTAGGAGAGTTTTACCTTTTATAAGATTGTACCTAAAGTAGGACTCTTCTACTATATAAAAGGGGTCTGATTACTTGTAAAAGACATTGTAACATGCATTCCAAAATAATATATTATTATTCTCCTTAAGTTCTTATCATTATCTTGTTGTTCTATTCTGATAGCAATCAAAGTACTTTTGGCTCGAGGGTGGCTAACCTTCCAAGGCTAAGACTTTTCAACTTGTGTGGTTTGCATTTGCTTTTTCATTGCTTATTTCAATTAAAATCTGATTTATTTTTTTTGTGTCAAGTTAAATCACGTATCCTTAAAACCACTTACAAATTCAATTGTTACCCGATTTTGAGGGTAAACAGTTTGGCGCCCACCATGGAGCTAAGGATAATAGTGGTTATTTGAATACAAATCTCCATAACACATACTACTTTACGCTTGCTCTTTGAAGTGTCTCAGATTTCTTGTAAAAACACAAAATGTCAAACTCTCAATCAGCACCCCTATATGTTGACCACCAGTCCGGTCACCATGGTGAAAATAACAACATAGCACCCAGTAATGAGGTACCGCCCGCTTATCCTATCGAAATTCTGGTTGCAGACCCAATTGACACAAATTCTCATGTGGCTATCGACACGAACCTGCTTATCGACCTCGAAATAAGCTTCGGGTGGTGGAGTCCTATCAACGGCTCAAAACGCACAAAACATTGGTGGAGACAGGATCAGTGTAAGGGTGATCTTCGACATGTTGCAGGCTCAACAGGCGGCAATAGCCCAGTTGCAAAACCAATGCCGCGCCGAGCAGAGTTGAGCTCGATCCGCCCCTAGAAGTTACCCGCGGGGAAGAACCGGTCGTAGAGAGATCGACTGAGAACGAATCGGGGACTAACCCCGAGATCATAAAAATGCTCGAGGAACTGAAACAAGTGGAATTAGGGAAGAAGAAAATCGAAGCTAATGACAAAAAAGTAGAAACCTACAATTCCAGAGTAGACCAAATACCGGAGCACCGCCAATATTGAAAGGCCTGGATTCCAAGAAGTTCGTGCAAAAACCTTTTCCACCGAGTGCGGCTCCGAAGCCGATCCCCAAGAAATTCCATATGCCCGAGATACCTAAATATAAAGGAATGACCGATCCAAATGAGCATGTAACCTCTTATACACGTGCTATCAAAGGGAACGACTTGGAGGACGACGAGATCGAGTATATCCTGCTGAAGAAGTTCGGAGAGACCCTGTCAAAAGGGGCTATGGTATGGTATCACAACTTACCTCCTAATTCTATTGATTCGTTTGCTATGCTTGCGGACTCTTTTACGAAAGCACACGCCAGGGCCATCAAGGTCGAAACCAGGAAATCAGACCTTTTCAAAGTAAAACAGAAGGATAACGAGATGCTCAGAGAGTTCGTGTCCCCGTTTCAAATGGAACGAATGGCCTTGCCACCTATCGCTGATGATTGGGCCGTTCAGGCTTTCACCCAAGGTCTCAACATTCGAAGTTCGGTGGCTTCACAGCAGTTGAAACAAAACCTGATAGAATATTCGGCTATTACCTGGGCCGACGTACATAACCAGTATCAATCGAAGATCAGAGTGGAAGATGATCAACTCGGGACCCCTTCGAGGTCTATTTATCCCGTTAAAAACATCGACAGAGTCAAAAGAGACATCAATCATGAACCGAGACCAAACAGGGAGCGGTACCAGTCGTATAATAGAGACCGAAGAAGCAATCTGTTCGGGCGGAACTCTATGAGAAATGAAAGGAGAAGTGATAGAGGTCAGAGCAACCAGAGACTCATGAGCAAAAACAGCTTCGATAGGCCTATCGGGCCCAAAGAAGCGCCGAGGTTATCAGAATACAACTATAATGCTGATGTTGCCGCCATTGTATCAGCTATCAGACATAGCAAAGATACCAAATGGCCTCGACCTCTACAATCCAATCCGACCCAAAGGGATCCTAACCAGATATGTAAATATCACGGCACTCACGGCCACAGAACAGAGGATTGTGACAGTTGAGAGAGGAAGTAG
This sequence comes from Nicotiana obtusifolia, assembly GCA_002018475.1. NCBI lineage: Eukaryota > Viridiplantae > Streptophyta > Magnoliopsida > Solanales > Solanaceae > Nicotiana > Nicotiana obtusifolia. The sequence goes on from MCJB01003091.1 coordinate 49,830, forward strand.
CCCGACTATTTAACAGCGGGCATCTTCAAAAATTTCTGAGTGACCGAGCCAAGAATCATTTCAAGGATAGGGATTCCAACAAACAGACAGAACAAGAAGAACCTCAACACGTCATTAACATGATCATTGGCGGGGTCGATATCCCTTAGGGGCCGATGTTGAAACGCACCAAAGTGTCCATCACGAGGGAGAAACGAAGTCAAGACTACGTACAAGAAGGGACCCTGTCTTTCAATGACGAGGACGCAGAAGGGATCGTGCAGACCCACAATGATGCACTGGTAATATCTGTACTCGTAAATAAAATTCGAGTTAAACTTGTGTTAATTGATCCAGGTAGCTCGGCCAATATCATCCGATCGAGGGTCGTGGAGTAGCTTGGTCTACAAGGTAAAATCGTGCCTGCAGTACAAGTTCTATATGGACTCAACATGGCATGTGAAACCACTATAGTTGAGATAATATTACCCGTGAACACCGCCGGGATCATACAAGAAGCCAAGTTTTATGTAATTGAAGGAGACGAGGTACAACGTATTATTCGGAAGGCCAACATGAGGGCAGTGCCCTCGACTTTGCACCAGGCATTTAAATTCCCAACACCTAGCGGAGTCAAAACAGTCTATGGTGAACAACCGACTGCCAAGGAAATGTTCGCGGTCGAGGAGGTGATACCGGCACCTACAATCTCAACATCGATGGATTCGAACCAGATGGTAAAAATGGAGCCAAATAGCAATTACTGATACCAGCCTCGACAGATTCGGACAAAAGAGGGGAAGGCGAGGATGATGATTACGGGGTTCCCAGATATTTTATAGCCCCCGATGACTCCGACGCCACTAAATCGACGGTCGAGAAGCTGGAACAAGTTATATTGAGAGAACACTTGCCCGATCAAAAGGTATACCTGGGCACGGGGTTAAGCTCCGAGCTCAGGAAAAAACTCATTCACTTTCTTATAACTAATGAATATTGTTTCGCTTGGTCCCATCTTGTGGGAAATCCACGAAGGCACCTGTGGAGATCATTCAGGCTTTTGAATCATTGGTTCAAAAAGTTATCAGACCCAGCTATTACTGGATCGATATGGAAAAGGACGCAAAGGAGTTCATACTAAAATGTGATGAATGTCAAAGACACGCTCCGATGATTCATCAGCCAGGGGAGCTGCTGCATTCGGTTTTGTCACCATAGCTGTTCATGAAGTGGGGGATAGATATTGTCGGCCCCCTTCCATGGGCACCCGGTAAGGCTCAATTTATATTGTTTATGACTGACTATTTTTTTAAGTGGGTGGAAGCCCAGGCATACAAAAAGGTAAGGGAGAAAGAAACCATCGACTTCATTTGGGATCATATCATATGTCGATTCGGAATGCCGACCGAGATTGTGTGGGACAACGGGAAACAATTCATCGGCAGCTAGGTAAGCAAGTTTCTCGAAGATCATAAGATCAAAAGGATCCTATCAACACCCTACCACCCTATTGGGAATGGGCAAGCAGAATCGACCAACAAAACCATACACCAAAACCTCAGAAAGAGGTTGACTGACGCCAAAGGAATATGGAAGGAAATCCTGCCCGAAGTCTTATGGGCATACTAAACAATCTCGAAGTCCAGTACCGGGGCCACCCCGTTCTCACTAGTTCACGGTGCCGAAGCTCTAATATCGGTCGAAGTCAGAGAGCCAAGCCTTAGATTCCGATACGCAACCGAGAAATCGAATGGCGAAGCTATGAACACGAGCCTAGATTTATTGGATGAAAGTCGCGAAGCAGCCCTTGTCCGGTTGGGCGCCCAAAAGTAGCGGATCGAAAGATATTACAATCGAAGGACCAACCTTCGACACTTTAATATCGGGGACTAGGTACTAAGGAAGGTTATACTAAACACCTTAAACCTGAATGAAGGGAAGTTGGGGCTGAACTGGGAAGGCCCTTATCAGATTATTGAGATCACTGGTAAAGGATCATAAAAACTCGAAACGATGAACGGTGAGCAACTAGCGAACAACTGGAACATAGCTCACTGGAAACGATACTATTGCTAAGGTATGACCCCATTCATTTCCTTTTATTTATTTACATTGCGAACTAACACTTGCAGGGAACCATCAAAGAACGATACAACCTTTAGGCCTAAAAGCACGTGTTGCACTCTTTTTTCCTTGAACCGGTTTTGTCCCAAATGAGTTTTTCGGCAAGGTTTTTAATAAGGAAACAAGTAAATCGTGCTAATTTGGAATTGAAGGCCAGTTACGAACCGGTATCGAAGAACACAACAACATTCGAGGCCTCTCTTCGATATGTCCTGAACACTGGAGGGGATCACCCTCGGTTAACGACTTTAGAAAGGAAGGAAACTTTATGATTGAACGGTCACGACTCGATCGATAGAATTTACTGCAAGGGCCAAACGGTCACATGAATCGTACCCGCATAGACTACTCGAGCCCTGGCATAAAACTTGTACACATGTGTAACTATCACGCACAAGAATAAAAGTTTCTACCTTGCAGATAAATATCTTGTCCTTTAAGAATTTCTCTTTTTCTTTTAAGGAATTTCTTACATTCGATCCCCTAAAGGTATCGAGCCCAAAGGCCGCCTTTATCTGGGTTCAAATGATCACTCCCAATCAGAGGCTGCCATCCGAAAATAAACTCGGACGGCTCGAATTGTCGGAGCCTGAGGGCATAAAGCCCATTTGGCATTGCCCGAATTAAAAGGCTACGGTCGTTTTGGGATATCGAAACCCGAGGGCACGAAGCTTATTTGGCATTGGCCGAACTCCAAAAAGCTACGGCTAACCCCGTTCGAGGATCGTTATCTAAGGAAAGTCCGGATAACTCGAGGTGACAAATCCATTGGGCAACACCCAAACTTAAAAGGCTACGGCCATAATAAAATGGCTCGGAGACGTCCGAGACCCGTAACAAAAAATAAGGCCTTCAAAATTTCATAACCGGTTTTAAAGGCTACCATCGGCAAACTATAATCTAAACTACTTTGGGAAAAAGTTTCCAGTAATACCAAACCCCCACGATGCCTTAAAAAGAAATAATGTTGAAGGCAAGGTCTAAGGCATTTTGATCTTTGCAAATATAAGTAGTAAAGCAAAGGGAAAATTCAAAAGTTGTTGAAGGGAAAAAGCCTTTTATACATATCAAAAGTTCTTTTTAGAAGGACCAAACAGCCCCGATGCACATTTTTACAAAGGCCGAACGGCCTCAAGAAAAAGATAATAAAAAAAGCAAAAAACAAAAACATCTAAAAAGGGCCTAAGTGGCCTAGTCTTCGTCGGAGGCCGCATGATCACCTTCGGGGTCTCCGCCACCCTCGGGCTCGCCCAAATCTTCAGACTCCTTGGAATCTTCCTCCTCAGGATAGGCCAGCTTCCTGGCCTCGGCTTCGAGCACCTTGGCATTCCCAATCTCAGCCGATAAATCAAAACCCCGAGTGTGAACTTCCTCAAGGGCCTATTTGCCACTTCATATGCTCAACTATATTTTTTACAAGGTCCTGAGCCGCCTCAGCATCGGCCTTGTACTGGGCCACCATTTCATCATCTTCGGCTTTAACCACAATGACCTCTGACTTGGCCGGTTTAAGCTCCTTGGCCAGACTTTATCGACCTGAGATAGCCCAACCTAAATGGGATTGGAGCTCCTCAACCTGTTTGGTATGAACCTCGGCCCTCTCCTTTGCTGCTCTAAGCTGGATTTAAGCCGAAGTTAGTTGTGCCTGAGCAGCCTCTTTTTTCGAGGCGAGACGATCCATTCTGCCTCTCCATTCATCGGTCTCAACTTTGACTATATCCATTTCAGCTCGGAGCTGGTCAATCCGATTGAGTTTTTGCTGGACCTGCAGATTTTGACCTTCAGTCACCGAATCAAGTTCATCGTCACTAACCTCAAAATCTTTTACCTGCTCGACCAAATCAGCATGTTCCTTCCGAGCAACTTCCAGATCGGCACAGAGGTTCTTAACCTCCTGCTCGAACTGCTCGCTAAGAAGTTTAAAGGCGTCTCTCTTCTCAGTGAGCTCTCAAACTTCAGCTTCGAGTTGTTTCAGTTCATCCTGGTACCTTAAAAAGGTTTCGTGATGAAGCACCAAGGCGTACGAGCACGAAGAGAAACACTAAGTTATCTACGAGATAATCTAAATGTACATCCAAAAATCACTAAGGAAAGCATGAAGTTACCCGGTTCAGCACTTGTTGTTCTTTGTTGAAAAGGCAGGGTGCATCCACCTCGTTCATCTTGGCTTGATTATCTTCGGTTACCAGACACCGAAGATAACTGGCCACCCCTACAAAGACTCGGGCATCCTCCGAAAGAGAGATAACTATGGATCGCTTTCGATCAGGATTAACACTTGGGGCAGGAAATCGATTGACCAATTTCGAGCTCGAGGAAGGCTCGCTTGCTTCAGAGGGTGATCCCTTCCTCACTATCTCTAAATCGCCAAATCTGGTGGCGTCCTCCATGACTACCGAATCCACGCCGTAGAAAAAACTGCGGAAGGGGTCGTTCGCTCTATGGGCCCCCTCGATGGGGCATTCTTTTGCGCCTTGGGACTCGTTGAACATCGACTCTGTGAACGAGGGCGACTCGACAATCTCTATCGGTCTAAGTGCTTCATGCGAGGCTTTGCCTGCATCGCGGGAAGCTTCAGTTCCCACCTCTTCCTCGGCCTCCACACTCGATGGAGATCGGCCTCGCCTCCCTCTGGTTTGGAGGCCCCTTGCCCTTCGAGCTACGGCTGCACGCTGACCACCAGATCATAGGCTTATCCTTTCTCTCCGGACTCATCCCTCAATCGATAGAGTGAGTCCGGAGATAGTGCTCGAGCACTGGTGCTTCCCTTGGGCTTACACGCCAATCTTTTGCCTTGGCTTCTTGTTCTCAGAGCTCAGAGAACTCGGAGCCCTTTTTCTTTTCTTCTCTTTATCCTGCCTCGAAGCAGATGGTTCGGTAAAGATATCATCATCACCGGATGGAGTTCTCATTGCGACATCTTTTGGTAAACCTGCCAAAAGAAATAATACGAGTAAAAACTCAATAGCGCAGAAGGAAATCAAATGCCACTTAAGAAAAATATCACCATGGGAACGGGACTCCAATCGGCCTTTCGAAAGCTCGTGCCACGAACGCTCGGAATAGGGCCTTTGTGTTGCAATGCCCTCGACCTATTCATTAAGTCGAGGAACTGCATCCGGCATCCAAGCAACAATTACACCACCACAAAACATCGATGAGAAGGGAGGAAAAGGAACAGCGATGAACAAAATCTTGAAAGCAAGATTATACTTACGTGTCATGTTCCACTTCTCAGGAAATGGCATATGCTCAGCTGGGATCAAATCCGAGGTCTTCACTCGAACAAAGCGGCCCAACCAGCCTCGATCCCAATCTTCATCAATGCTTGAGAACGGGGCCTTACTTCCCCGACGGGCAAGCTTGATTAGTCCCCCTCGATAAAGTCTGGGACTATATAAGCGCATGAGATGGTCGAGGGTGAAGGGATACCTCTTGATCTTGCTTACGAAAAAATAGAGAAGAATTACTATCCTCCAAAAAGAAGGGTGAATTTGACCAAGGGTCACCTCGTACCTCTTACAGACGGCAATAATGACCGGGTCCAAGGGACCCAGCATGAAGGGATAAGTGTAAACACTTAAAAACCCCTCCACGTGGGTAGTGATGGATTCCTCAGGCTTGGGGACCACTATGTGCTTATTAGCCAGTTGCAATCTTTCTTGACCTCGAAAAGGGCATCCTCAATGATCAAACAAATATATCTCGAGACCGGCTCACACCGACCTGCCACTGTGCAGAGCTTCTCGATTTTGAAATCAGTACCGGTCGGGCACCCTCCGGGAATGAACATTTTTAGAGGAGGTTCCGGTGTCGGTTCCTCGGTAGCAGCAGATGAAATGTTTTCCTCAACAGCCAGTCGTAAGGCAAAAGGAGTTTCTTTTTAGGGAACAGATTTTGAAGTCTTCGCCATTTCTTTGATAAATGAAGAAAAGAGAGGGAGTTAAGATATTAAGCTTGATGGTTTGGGATAGAAACAGAGCTGAAGTTCTTATAAAAAGATTTCAGAATAGCAAAAAATTTAATGCTTTAAAGTGTTGAAATTTCTAAAGGTGCAAGGTCAGAGGGTTTGAAAGTAAAGTTTGAATGAACTAATCAGTGGGTATTTATAATTTCCAAACGACGATTCAAATCCAGGAGTGGCCGACCAGCAACTGACGAGCATTTAATGCCATTAAGACGTGATTGCCGAGACGTTTCATTCATTTTGTCATTTCTGACGCAGAGTACCGAGATGAGAATCGGAAGCTCATATCGTTTCTCGTCATTTACTCTCCGAAAAACGAGGGGACTATTTGTACACGGTCGAAATCGAGCTCGACTATTGCATGACAGATCGGGCTCGAAACGCGAGGGGTTGAAGATCGACCCCAAGTCTCATTAAACAAGAACATGAGGTCAGAATGTCAGTCCTCGAGAATGTTGAGTCCATGATTCAAGAATCGACCATGACCCCGAATAAACTCGAGGAAACATTGCCAGTATAACCAACACAAGACCGAAACCAACACAAGACCGAAATAATGGAAGGCCGAAATACCCGTAACCAGTCGGATATCACGGCGGGAATCTAGGCACGTATCAATAAGGAACCGACAAATCAGAAACCAGGAGATTTTTACCTTTTATAGAATTGTACCTAAAGTAGGACTCTCCTACTATATAAAGGGGGTCCGATTACTTGTAAATGACATTGTAACACGCATCCCAAAGCAATATATTATTATTATTCTTAAGTTCTTATCATTCTCTTGTTGTTCTGTGCTGATATCAATCAGAGCACTTTTGGCTCGAGGGTGGCTAACCTTCCAAGGCTAAGACTGTTTAACTTGTATGATTTGCATTTACTTTTTCATTGCTTATTCTAATTACAATCTGATTTATTATTTTGTGTCAAGTTAAATCACGTATCCTTAAAACCACTTACAAATTCAACTGTTATCTGACTTTGAAAGTAAACAGTATATTAGATTGACAAATGAGATTGGTCCTTAGCTCAAGGTCAAAAATTGTGGACTGTTGAGAATAATCACATACGAAATGAAAATTCAAATGGGATGCTGAGATGGGAATCAGTTAAGGCCATAAATATTTGTCATAAAAATTCTAATTGAGTTTATTTAGAGGTGAATCCAACAATATATATACATATATATAACACCCCGTAAATTCGGATTAGGTGCGGATGTGTTAAATGAGTATTAATGTAAAATTTTAGGCGTGTGAAGTCCTATCAGGATGAGTATGGGTGGAAATAGGTATTTTGGAATCAAGACAGAGAGTGGGGTGCATAAGATTCGAAAAATCAACTAAGTTTATGGAAGACCTGTATTCCAACCTACTTTAATGAAAATCTGTTAGCAATTTGAGAAAAGTTAAAACAATAAAGTTGTAACCCTTTGAAGTACCTTTCCAATTATTTATTGGGGAGCCCGAACGGATCTCTGTGAAAAGAGTTATACGCATTTTACTGGACAATGCGCCCCCACACACCCAGCTGTCACGTACGTGGCCTTGCTGCACGTTCAGGTGCGCGGTTGGGCCTTCAGTTGCGTGGGCGCGCACCTGGCGGGTCGTTTTAAAAGCCTACCTCATCCCTCACACCCCAAAACATGAAAACTTACTCTAGAAAAGGAAGCTCTCAAGAACCTAACTTCCTCCAAGATCCCTCCATCATCCAAGGTAAGTTCTAATGATAATTCAAAGTTAATTTCAATTCTCTAACATCTTATTAATATGGGTAAACTCTTCAAATCATTAGATATTCGATTGAGACATCAGCTTTGAGAGAAGAAACCCTAGAACTCGAATTCAAGAGGGTTGAACTTCAAAAAGGTAATGCTTCTACTCCCTAATCATTTATAGCTATGAATTGATGAGTTTTTGGGCGAATAGTAGATAGGTTTCATAAAGGGAATCATCTGAACCAGGCTAAGATTTTGGGTTGTTGACTTAAGATTGCTATAATCATTTAGATGATGAGAAATGGTGTTAGTTATATTTATTTGGGATTGTAGATCACATAGAAGTAGTAGAATGAGAATTAGGTGAAGAAAACACTATTAATGAGGGCTGTGAGGCTTTACGCCCATGAGGTGTTTGATAAAATTACTAAGTAACCCAAACATGAGCCTTATTGTTAATATTGGTTCCTCTTGATAATTATTACCATAGATTATCGTTTAAAGAGGCAACAAACATAGTGATACGCTTAAAAAGGCCAGCATCAAGGTATGTGAGGCTAACTCTCTATGTTTGGAAATATTTATGACTCTCCCTACGTCTCATCCTTATGACTATTATGAATTGCCTCTGAAAGTAATTATGCCTTAGTTCCATGAATAATTGTAGAACATTTATTCTCTAGATGGCATGGTTTCATAATTCGTTCAATATCCCACGAGTCTCAGTTATGACAAAGGCATTTTATACGAATACATGTCCCGGTCTAGTTCTATTTTCTATTCAGCATTCTAGTATCATGTAACTCAACATGATTCAGTGTTTTAGTTCCATGTATTGCAGTATGATTCTCAGTTCCTGATTTTAAATCCTTGAATGTTGAACACCTGTATTTGGGCCTGAGGCTGCAGTTTATGCTCTATGCATCTTTGGGCCCGAGGCCGTAGCTATGTATACGTATACTTGGGTTCGAGGCCGCAGTTTGTGCAGGAACAAGTGGTTTCTCATTCAGAACAGGAAGTATTCATATCTTAACTTCCTTGCTCAGTTTAATTATCAGCTATCAGTTATCAGTCAGTTTCAGTTTTAGTATTTATAGTTCTTTATTTCAGTTGTTTTACATTCCAGTGCAATTCAAATGTACTGACGTCCCTTTTTTCCCGAGGCCTGAATCTCGCGATGCAGGTAAGGATTTACAGGTTTCCGATTCTGCTTGGTAGGACATCTCGTATCAGCTATTCCCTCTTTTTCAGTCTTTATAGTATTTCGGTTAGTAAGGTACGCCGGGGGCCTTATCTCGATAAACAATTAGCATTTCAATATTCTTTAGAGGCTTCATAGATTATAGTCCAGTCAGTCAGATGTTAGCAGGCTTCTATGTGTTAGCCTTGTCAGCTACTCGTTTATACTTGAAGACTTTTCAGTACTTTCTGCATTTATGATATTTCAGTCAAACTCTTTAGTAGATCAGCATGTTGCGTGTTTATATTCAACTTACAGTCATACCACATATTGATCCAGCCAATTCATAAGATATTATCAATATTAGCCAATTAGCTATTTGTAACTTAAAACAAGTTGAATTTTTACTTTCTTTTGTATGTGTGTTGTTGGAATTGATTTGGCATATCTTAAGCAGTTTGAATCCAATATTGGGATGATCTGATGGAGTTTTGAGGTAGTTTAAATTGAATGTTTGAAGTAGAAGATGAACATAAAAAAAATGATATGTGTATCAGATATATATCTTATTTGTATCAAATGTATATCACAAGTATATCCATGTATACTGGTGTGTGAGATAGTGATACATGTTTGATACATGTGTCGCTGAAGAATTTTTTAAACTCAATTTTAACTACGAATTTTGAAACCAAATCACCTATAATCTTCCTCAAATTTTATATTTTGACTTATCTCTATATTTTCAATGAATTTTAACCATACCCATTAAAATAAATTGTTTTTTCCCTAGCCTTTTTTAATGTTTTATATAATTGATAATGAATTCCGACGCAAAACTAGTCTAATCCACCTTCAAACTTTCTCAAATTTTGTATATTGTCTCATTTATGTGTTTTCAACGAACCGCATTAATACCCATTGAAAAAATTCACAGAAGAAAATGCTTTTTCATATCTAATCTTTTGATAATTTCAGTAGCTTGAGAATGAAAATTGTCTAAGACGCACTTAAAGAATTAGAAGAAGATTTTACAAAGTCATAGTTTTTAAAAAAAAATTGATTCAAGTTGGAGTGAGTTTGACAAATTGAGAAGTAAAAGCAATTGATAAACTATTTTAATTGAGCGTAACAAGATAGCAGATTATAGATTTTGTATGCAGAATGTTTCATGTCCTACAATGGTTGTTAACCCTGCTATTTTTTTTGTTTCCTACCCGGTGTTCGGTACCAGCATTGGAGTCCGACTATATGTAGATTCGCACCGGCAGGGCCCCATTTGGGGAAAAACGCTTATAGCTCTATTTAGAGGGACAAGATCCTAAAATCAAGCTCCTCTTGAATGAGAAATAAACCACCATTGATGGGTGCATAAGGACTGGCTTTAAATGCAAATATTCTCTATAATGGTTGCCCAATGAATGTTACCCGGTGATAATACGGCAAATCTTTGCTATCGGTTGTTCTGTCTTTGGGGTTTGTTCAGTGCTGATCGCTAGCTGTTTGCAACCGGTGACAACTGTTTGCTGACTGATATCCTACTTGTCTCCAATGCCATGTGTCACATCGCCATTTGTCCAGTTGTTATAAACCAGTATTACCCCATACAAATAGTCCCCCTACTTTCGAGTGACGCAACTTAGTATTACCGGGAAGTAGATAAGAATTCCTTTCTTGGCAGGAAAGTTCTTGAACGGTCTCTGACATTCGAAAGGTTGCATGTCTTCTCGCATTTAATAACCCGAATATGTGTTGTTCCGTGATTCAACAAGTATTTTCGTCAATTTTTGAGGTAATTATTACCACGATTTTTGCCGTGTATAATTCCTCCACCACTCATCGTTTTACTTTACCTTCACTATTTTCAAAACTCTTTCTCCTTCTCTGAATTTTCTTAGAAACTTTCTGCAACACTCAAATTTCTCAGTAAGAACTTCTTCACTAATCTTTTACCACCATGTCTTCTTACGCTTCTGTCTTCGAAAACACTGGCCTTCTCTTAGGTGGAGGCCCAAAGAAGAAAAAAACCAAAGAGGTCGACGTTGAATCTGAACCGTCAACTATAAATACCATCATTCCACTTCACCTTAGCACCGCGTCTGATCTCCACGAGCAAAATCACCTGCAGATCTCTCAAGTGGGAGGTTTTGGCCTGTTCATAGGTATCCCTCCTCCATTCGTCCTTCTAGCATTCCTATTGTGAGAGAGGATTGTAACTGCAACAATATTAAAATCTCCTACTCCAGAGCAGGGTTCATGTATTCAGACCCCTTCACTTTGGGTCCCTGCACCTTGGGATCGGGTGAAGGACTTCACTCACTAGGTCTGCTTGGCACAAGTAGGTCTACATGGCGTACCGCGGCTTACCTTTGTCAGTTGTGCTATGAGACCGGGGAAAACCTGAGTCTTGCGCACATGATGAATTTTTACTCTCTCAAGATTTTCTGTGGGGGAATGCTGAAAATCAGCAAGCATGGTCACCATGCCCATATCACCAGTGTTGATGATGACAACGACCGAGTATTTGGGGTCAAACACCTGAGTACATGATCTATCGAAGGGCGAGGTTGAACCTTGGTATGCCGCTTGGTATGGAAAGAAAGCCACAGTGAATGACGAGTTCGAAAGGCCGGCTAAAAGGCCCCATGTCTAGGAGTTTGTTGATAGAGCGCAAGAGCAATGGGCTTAGGTGACAAAAGAGGAAGAATATCGGGCCACTATCAGCAAATTAAGAGATTAGGTGAGCGCCCTTAAATTTGAAAGTGACCTGCAAGCTGGTGAGGATGAGGGAGTAAAGAAAAGGTTAGCTTGAGAAATGAGGCCCTTCGAGCCCAATTACGAGAAATGAAAATAGCATCCGAGATGCTTGTGAGGAGAGAAAAAGACCAAAGAATCATGGTCAATCTAAGACAAAAAGTGTATGATCATGCGGCTGACCTAACAAAAACCGAGAAAGAATTGGCAAAGGCTCGGGCAAGGATAGTCCAATTACGCATGAGGTTAGCCCGTCAAGCAAAGCAAAACTATGACGAAGAGGTCGCGGGTTTAAGAAAAGAGTTGGTCATCCTTACAAATGAAATGGGCCAACAAGTGAAAGACTTTAAGGCAGAGACAGATCATTGATATGCGTTGATTAATAAGTTGGAGGGGGATGTGGTGAACCTGCAAAGTCAAAAAGATGGAGCCATGAGGGTATTGGAAGCAAATCAGACAGTTGCTCCGGGACTAGAACTCACAAAGTTTAGGATTAAAGAAATAGCTGACTACACCGCGATGAAATGCAATGAATGTAAAGATATGACCAGGGCTATGTTCTTCGCCACGGTGTTGAGTTTCGCTCGCAAGGTCATGGTTGATTTAGAAGCCCTTCATGATCAGCTCGCGACCAGGCCTGCACCGTGACTGATTGATGTCGCTGGGGACCCTGATTAGAGTTGGAGAGTCAGTTTTTCTATGTACCGGTCATTTCAATTATCGAGTATGTAGTTTGTTTTCTTACTTCGAGTCTGATGTTGTTGTTCGTGTTTGAGTCTGTTGTTTATTTTTGCTTCGCGTCTGTACATGTTCTTTTTAAAGTCAGTTGTTGATGATTTCGAGTCATTGTAATAAAAAATCCAAAAAGATTTTATTTAATTTGAAAACCCAAAAGATTTTTTGCTTTATTTTATATTATTCCCTTAAACTACGTAATGATCTGATTCATGCAATGTCATGATACGTAGGCAATCCCCATCAGATGTGATCAAAGTCATAAATAGACCGAGCAAAAAAAAACAAATAAAAAGAGAAAGAAACAAAGAGCGACAAAAATAAAAAGAGAAAAACCAAGAGTAACAAAATCAAGGAAAAGATCATGAAGTGAAAGAACAGAGGTTTAGAGTAGAAGTGAGACATTAAAGCTGAGATGAAATATGCAACTGTTCAAACACATAATAGAAGCGTTTTAACAGCTAGGTGCATTGCATCCAAACGTGCATTTCCTATCTGTTAGATGCTTTGAACTAACAATATTGTTGTGCGTGCCCAAAGTCAGGTTCTGTTTAGATGGTTGGTTTTGTTGGTAGGCTTCCCATCCATACTTCACCAGATCAAAAGAAAAGGTTCCTATGGCCTTCGAAAGTAATCTGCCGATTGTTAACCCTGAGGATAGCCCGGTACTGACTATTCTACCACCAGAGTCAACTGCGATTGAAGAGAATAGAACGTTATGCCTCTGCGTGTTGGAAATGCTGGACGCTTGGTCTAACAGGATGGAATCACCAAGTTCCATCCCTAGATTTCTAGAGTTGATTCCCAGACCGGGCGGGACCACTAATGTCCCTATCACTATGACCAACTAGTTCATCCCGTATGGATACACGCTTATGCCGGCTAATGGCCCTGGAATGCATTCTATGGTTCGCCCCCAGGTGCTAGTTTCAAGCACCGCCAGCCATGTTCTCTGCAGCGCCAGTCTTCACCACAGCACAACCAATTATACCCAGGCCGTATATTGAGCCTCCGACATTCACCTTTCAGGGTCCACAATTTCAACCAGAAATAACTTATGGCACCCTTGACTCATTTACTCAACCTCCACAATATGACTTCCCAGTTGAACAGGAAAGAGTGGTAAGGAATACCGAGCAGGAGGCAATGGCTCGGAAGACGAAAATCCTGGAACAAAAACTAAAAAATATGCAAGGCCTAAGCGGCCAAAGGAGTGTCTCATACTCTGACCTCTGCATGTTTCCTCACGTACACTTGCCGACTGGCTTTAAGACACCAAAGTTTGAAAAATACGACAGACACAAAGACCCGATCGCTCATCTAAAACAGTATTGTAACCAGCTAAGGCGCACTGGTGGGAAGGAGGAGCTGTTAATGGCTTATTTTGGAGAAAGTCTTACAGTAATTACTTCCGAGTGGTACATGGATCAAGAGATCGCACATTGGCACTTACAGGACTATCTGGCCTGAGATTTTCTCCTCCGGTTATAGTATAATATGGATATCTCTCTAGATAGAAATTCTTTGTCTAGTTTGAAAAAGAAAACCGCGGAAAGTTTCTGTGAGTATGCAATTAGGTAGCGGGAGTAGGCCACCGGTGTAAAGCCTCCAATGGATGAGCAGAAATGGTTATAATCTTCCTACAGGCCTAAGAGTCGGACTACTTCCAAAACATGATGTCTGCTATGGGGAAGGCGTTCGCTGAGGCTATAAAAATTGGAAAGATGGTCGAAAATGGTTTGAAGACGGGAAGAATATTAAGTCAGGCTGCCCTCAAGGCCACATCGCAGGCCATCCAGAATGGCTCGGGGGGTTCGATGAATAGAACAGGAGAGAAGAGGGAGTCATGATGGCTTCGAGCTCAAAAGGGCCCACAAGTTATTCAACCAATCATATATACCACCCAGAACTCGCAACATTACTACCGGCATCATGGTGCTACCTACGCGGTGGCACCACCTCACTATGCAATGATGAATGTGCAATCTTACACACAGCCATAACATTATACGCAAAACGAGCTCCACCTCCCAGAGATGCCCGTCCCTACCAAGCTCCATATAATCCCAGCGAAATATTCCCTAATATAATCCCCGTCCGAGAGATCCTCCCAGAAAGAATCAGTTCATCCCTATTGTTTAGTCGTATTCAAGTTTATTTCTAAACCTAACCCGACTAGGTCTGCTACAGACAGTGGCCCCGAACCGGTCAAACCTCATGTCCCCTTCTCATCGAGCTGATGCTAGATGTGAATAACACTCCAAATCAGTGGGACACGATACTGAAGATTGTTGGACTCTCAAAAGAGCGGTAGAGGACCTTATTGAGGTCAAGGCAATACTTCTTACGGAAGAATACACCCTTAATATGACGAACAATTCTCTACCTACTCATAATAATGGTCTAATCATTGGGATGACATGTGATGATGGGGAATTTGATCCGGCACTGAAAGCCATAATAGCCATCGCCGCAACAGAAGAGAAACCTAAAAACGGGCGCCATATCTGAAAAGTTTCATGTTAGACGTGAATCTAGTTGGCCGGTCTTGATGTCTTTTTTGTGTCTGAATTATTTCAGGGTGTGATCCGGATGTTTTACTTTATTGTCTTACTTTCTGATGTAAACCCTTCTATTGTTTAAAATTCAAATAAATGAAATTAATATTTTATCGTCCATGAATGTCTTTTTTCTTTATCTTGTTACTTTTCTTATTCTCTTTTCATTTTGTTAACGCAGGTTTTAATAACATGATATGCTTACGGACTTCATGCCCAGATCCTAAAAAGCTGTCAGATTATGAAATAATGAATCAAGAAGCTAAATGCAATGAATATAAGGTTTTAAGGAAGTAAAATAGAGAATTAGAATTGTATGAGAATAAGCCCAAGCCAAGTCCGAATGAAATTGTGCACACATCAACGGGTGCCACCCATTTTACTTATTGGTTTATTACACGAAGCTGTAATAGCTATAAAAGTTGAAATTCCTTCTGTTCGGATCATTGTCGAAGCCAAGATTAAGGATGAAGAATGGGTCAAGACCTGGTTAGAACAATTGACTTTGAGTGATGAAAAGCGATTGGCCGCAGTCTGTCACGGTCAGTTGTACCAACAAAGAATGGCCCGTGACTACAACAAGAAAGTGCGGCCCAAGAAATTTGAAATGGGGCAACTCGTTCTGAGAGGTATTCTCCTTCATCATTTGCTCTAAATTGGAAAGGTCAAAACATTGTAACAAGAGTGTTGCTAAAAGGAGCTTTGTAATTGGGAAACATCGAAAAGAATTGTCCCCGAGACAACTGTCAATGCAGATGTAGTCAAAAAGTATTACGTTTGACCCTTTACCAACATCAATGCTCTCTGATTGGGATGACAAAGACTTTTCATTCTCGCTGCCCAAACACTATAAACCCTTTTGCCAACCCTTTGAGCCGATTACCTTCTTTGATTACCCTCTTTGGAACCTTGTATATAAAAGCATGAAAAGAGGAAAAGAATTCAAAAGAAAAAAGAAGAAAAAAAAGAGAAAAAAAAAGAGAAGAAAAAAAAAGAAAAAGAGACAAAGGAAAACAAAACAAAATAAATAAGTTCATGTTAATTGAACTACGTCCGTCCTGATTCCAAAATGATACGTAAGCAGCCTCACTCTGGGGTTCGGTTACATCAAACAAAAAATCCACTTCACCCAAAAATTAAAAAACAAATAGGGTAGCTGTTATAATATTTTGGCGATGGTTTCGCCCAAAGGTTCCAAAGTTGTAGTTCAATCCAAATTCTTTTTACCCAAATCCTTTTCAAGTCCTTCACACTAATTAGTGAGAATGTTTAAGAATTAGAGTCTAGGGGAATTACCAAAATGAGAAAAATTAAATGAGAGAGTCTTATTGGTAAAAATCCTCATGGGCACCGTAAGGCGATGACGAGTAGAGAAATGAACATGAGAGAGTCTTTTTAGTGAAAATCCGCAAAGGGAACTACAAGGCAACAATGAGAAGAGAAATAAGAGAGATCAGCTAGTGAAAACCCGCAAAGGGCGCTACTGACCGAAGGAGGATCCACACAGCCATGGCATCAACACAGTCCTGGGTAGGGCTTCTCGGTCTCAAAATAAGGGTTGTGATGAGTTTCTGAGATTCAGACGGTTTACGCTGATCAAGCATCCAGTTCAATAGGCATGTCATGTTCGTTGAAGTCCGCATGTACTTCCAGATAAGTCCTTTCCGTTCCCCAAAACAGATACCTCTTGTTTAAATTTGTTCTTTATTCCACTGCTTATTTTTCTTTGAATCCCTTTTGGTCTAACTTTGTTCCTAAATAAGGCAAAGAAAAGATGACAAGACCGATAATAGGGCTCTCATTTGAAGCGAGCCGATATTTTCAAAAGTCACAAAGCCTCGGTAAAAGCGTCAAGTCAACCGTGACTGGCCATTATTGGCGGATGCTTTGAAATTGGAAATTTTGGAAGAAGGAAGTCGAAATTGCACTGCCCACAAAGGCAAAACAAAGTTGAAAAGTTTAAGCCCCACGCGACAAACCGTTATGGTGAAAGTTTGAAAAGCCAAAGGTTCTCCAATGCTCTGAAATTGGAAATTTTGGAAGAAATAAGTCAAAATTGAAATGCCCACAAAGGCAAAATAAAGTTGAAAAGGTTAAGTCCCACCCGACTAACCGTGATGGCGAAGTTTGGAAAGCCAAAGATTCTCCAATGCTCTGAAATTGGAAATTTTGGAAGAAAGAAGTCAAGTTGAAGTGCCCATAAAGGAAAAATAAAGTTGAAAAGGATAAGTCCCACGTGACTAATCATCATGGCAAAGTTTGAAAAGTCGAAGGGTCATTGGGGCCAGAAAGGCAAATTGGTATTTAGGGAACGACCAGCCGCAGTCGAGATCATCATCAAAAGATGATGGGCCGAAATCAAGTGATTGAAGCACTTAAGGCCACAAAGCCAATCACCAATCCAAATTAACAATTGTTCTTTGTTGAAAAATAGGAAACATGTGCAATGCTGGAAAACAGCCTCACAAAAATCAAGTATCGCAAAAGGAAATTGTGCGGAGGATAAAAAAGTAACTCTGCAACAACAAAAATCTCAAAAAGGGAAATCTTCTTAAAGTTCTTTCTCCCATTTTACTCACATTTTAAATACATTCAAATCATGCTAGTATAGGGTACACCAAGCCTTAGCTGCATTTTCCAACATAGAATACACTACTCTTTAGTTGATAATTTTAGACATTGGATACACCACTCCCTAGTCTCTTTACTAGTATAGGGTACGCCAATCCCTAGCTATGTTTTTCCAACATAGGGTACACCACTCCCTAGTTGATGATTTTTAGACATAGGGTACACCACTCCTAGTCTTTTTCCATTATAATTTACACCAATCCTAGCTGGTGTTTCCAACATAGGGGTACACCACTCCCTAGTTGATTGATCTCAAATGTAGGGTACATGACTCCCTGATATCATTTGGTAATATAGGATACACCAATCCCTAGTCCTTATTAGCATAGGGTACACCAATCCCTAGCTGTGTTTTTTTCCAACGTAGGGTACACCATCCCCTAGTTGATTGATTTTATATGTAGGTACACCACACCCTGATATCTTTGATAATATAGGGTACACCACTCCCTAGTTGTTTTCCCAATATAGGGTACACCAATCCCTAGCTGTGTTTTCTAACATATGGTATACCACTCCCTAGTTGATTGATCTTAAATGCAGGGTACACCACTCCTTGATATCATTACTAATATAGGGTACACCACTCCCTAGTCTCCCTACCAGTATAGGGTATACTAATTCCTAGATGTGTTTTCCAATATAGGGTACACCACTCCTTAGTTGATTGATCTTAAAATGCAGGGTACACCACTCCCTGATATCATTCCAAATATAGGGTACACCACTCCTAGTCTCTTTACCAGTATAGGGTACACCAATCCCTAGTTGTGTTTTCCAGCATAGGGTACACCACTCTCTAGTTGATTGATCTTAAAATGTACGGTACACCATTTCCTGATATTATTGCTATAATAGGATACACAACTTCCTAGTCTCTTTACCAGTAAAGGGTACACCAATCCTAAGCTGTGTTTTCCAACATAGGGTACACCGATCCCTAGTTGGTTGATCTTAAAATGCAGGGTACATCACTACCTATATCATTTGTTAAAATAGGGTACACCACTCCCTAATCTCTTTACTAATATAGGGTACACCAATCCCTAGTTGTATTTTCCAACATATGGTACACCATCTCCTAGTTGATTGATCTTAAATGCAGGGTACACCATTCCCTTATATCATTGCCAATATAAGGTACACCATTCTCTGGCCATAGTTTCCAAATATAACGTACACCAATCCTTATTTGAGGCATCATTTTGATAATAAGGGCACACACTATCCCTAAAGCATCATGATTCTCCTATGGTACACCATTCCCACATTTTATTGCTTTCAATAAAAGAAGTAGCTTAGAATTTTTGTTATAATATCTCACAAAATTTTTCTAGTGAAAAATGGGCAAATTATTTTCGTTCATTTGTTTGTTTTGATATCTAAATAGGTTTTACCTCAAGGCATAGGGTTTGAGATGACCAAAGAAGAAGTCTCAATCTAGAATAAAAGAAGAAGAAAAAAAAGTAGATGAAAGAAAAACATGATTTGCTCAAGATATGATTGAAGTCACGAGCATTACGTTCCTCGTTCTGATATATGAAGAAGCCATAGAGGATGAACTACACCTGCAACTGACGGGCAACAAGTTTCAGATCAAAGTCTGCAGGAAGAGCCAATCAAGATTCAAGACCAAGACTTTGAAGACTTACATATAGGGATCTTGTATATCATAGCTTATAAGCGTGTTTAGTTTCTTTCAAATTGTTTTTGGTGTAATAAGGAGTTCAGCGAGCAGTAACAGCAGCAACATCAGTGAAATCACAGCCTTTCGGTAGTCCCAATTACCAAAACCTCCAGAACTATACTGACCTGATTCCTTTATAGCCAAGGATATGTAGGCAACCTCGGAAGCAAGGTTCCGTCAAATTTTTTCAAGTGCTCACCATGGAGTATCAAACGGGCAAAAATCATTCATAATTGCTCACTTTATCGTTGTCCGAAAATTCTTCATGTTCTCGAGCTAAGAGGGGCAGCTGTGAGCACGTAATTTCTGCCCAATATAAAAAGTTCTTCTACAAACATTCCAAAATAGCTTTTACTTACTTTATAGAGTTTTAGGAATTTTTCTATATTTTTATTTGATTTGTTTGTGCGTATTTGTGTTTGGTGCATTTTAGTAGCATTTTAAATCGTAAAAAGGAAAAGAAATATTTCTTACTTTTCTCTTTACATTTTTTAGATCTTAATTGCATGTTAATTGCGTTTATAAAAAACACTAAAGCCCAAAAACACATTAGCCCTCTTAAAAAAAAATTATAACATTAGTCCTCTTGCATGTTAAAAATTTTAGGTTTAAATTAGTTAATATCAATCAGTTAGTTAATTAATTAATTAGGCTAACATGACAAAAATTGGTGCTATTATACAAATGATCAATTGTGGGATTGAAATAAAAAAGAAGAGGAAAGTGGGGTACTGAGGTTAAAGTCATTTGGGCCAGTTAATTGAAGCCCAATGACCCAAAAATATCAGCCCCAATGTCGGCAAACCCGGTCCGGCCCCGCTTTAAACCAAACAGTGCCGTTTGAATACATCTAATCTTCACCCTTCATTTTTCGCGATCCAACAGCTGTGAACTCCTCAACTCTCCCATTTTAAATTCCTAAAGACACCTTACCCTATCCAAAGACCCGTCTTGGAACCCCTTTTCCCCTCTCTCACTCCTCACAGCCTTTAACCACCCACTGGAAATCGCTACGCCGCCCACCACCACTCAAACCGCTTGTTGACCGCCGTTGACCCCCGTTGACCCCCGTTGACCACCATTGACCACCATTGACCATCGGCCGGAAATTGCCTCCGCCAGGCGGAGCCAACCGAATGGCCTCAAATCAATACTTTTCTCCTCCTCTCTTCTTCCTCTACACTCTCCTAAAAGGATCGAGCCCCAATTCATACTTTATCACTTTCCCCGTCCAAACCCTAAACCAATTGGCCCCTTTGCAATTTTTTTAACCATGGATGCCTGATATATCTCAATACCTATATCATTAGATAGGTCTCAAAGAGATCTATTCAATTATATAAGTATCAGGGCATTTCGGATATCATCGAAATTCGGCTAAGTTGCCTTTGACCGGTCAAGACCTCTCTGAAGTCATCTCTTTTGCTTGTTGGATATTATTTTTTCATCCCCGTTGGTCTCAATAGGTATATCTCTATGCCTTACTTTGCTTGAAACTATTGTTCGTGAGTGTGTTTTGTCTCATAGTTTGTTAATTCTATGAATTTAATTAATTGTTAGTTAATCAGACTTACACGACCTCTTGAAGTGTTAATTGTTAGTTGCTTATCGTTAAGATCATGGAATTGCCATATTCATTTGAATAAATCTCTGTTCTACCTTGTTTTATCATGTTTGTAATTAATTAAGATGGATTCTTAAATGTGATTAATTAACTCTGGTTTTTTTTATGTGGGTTGTTGGAAGAGATTAGTAAGGTTGGGCCTCGGCAGTGTGCTCGAATTTGTTAGACCCAAGACCACTTGTAAGGTCTGATAGGAAATTGAAGAAGAATGTTTGTAGAAAGTAAACAACAGGAATTAAGAGGGTAGAATAGGAGATTAACTTGAGGGAATCTTTATCTTAACCGATTGGGCGGTTTCTAGAAGGGCTGACAGGTACTATTTAGCAAATAAAAGGGGAGGATAGGTCGTGTGTGGGAGGAAGTGATTAAAAACATAATTTGAAAGGAGTTAAAAAAAAAGAAAGAAAAATCTGAGAGGGGCCTCGAAGGTAATCAGTTATAAAAGGACATACTCGCACACACAATTTATGGACACACTTCTCATTGATTCATACTTATTCACTCATGCATCTGCGTACACAATTTCCATCAGTTGAAGCTATTTTTTCAAAATTCAAAAACATTAGAAACCAGATCTGAAAAACAAAAAAAAAACGCTCCAAAAAACATAGACATAGAATTCAAATGATTTCTGAAGCTGTTTTCTACTGCTATCATTTTCTTCTACATTTTCTGTGTTGAGGAAATTATTCAGATTCAAATTATGGTTCGATTCTGCTGTTTATTGCTGGATTTGTGTTGCTAAGCTTCCTTCTTCTCCTCTTTGCCTTTATTTGGCAACTGGTTCTCTATTTTCTTCTGTGTTTTAGGTACACACCAAATCCTTTGTAATCATATTGATCTATATGACTGATTTGCTATTTTGATTCTGAATATGCTGGAGGAATTATATTTGAGCTCGATTTTCTACTCCTATATGTCTATCTGCTCCCCTAATGTTCAGTTTGTTTGAATATGAACTTCTAGAAAGTTTACAAGCATGATTTGTTGCAAAAATTATTCAGGAATTAGTTCATATAAATTGCATGTGATAAAATTAGCACGTTCTCTCACACATTAGTTCCGATCTGAAAAATTTCAGTAGTTGATTTATGTATAATCTTAGAACTCAAAAATAAGCTCTGATTTAGATATTGTGATTGTAAAGTGCTGATTCCTGAAATTCAAAGATTATGTCCAAATTATTCTGATAAAGACAATCCGGCGAGATTTTCAATATGAGAAGGCTGACTACTTTGTGGATCAAATCCATGAGTTCGAACTGGATAAATTTGATTAGGCACTGCATACACATGTAAATGACAGCTATTATGTAGTTTTATTCAATTTATTTGTAGCTGATACAAGTCAAAAATAATCTGTGCATGTTGTATTCATAAGCATGATTATTTGTTTATTGGATTTATTGATAACGCATGTAATAATTACAATTCTTAGTATGTAAATTATATTAGCAGTCAAGACTTGTTAAGTTGAATGTGATTACGTATTCATGATTTTCACTTCAGCTGCATTGTCAGTTTGATTGGGATTTGGGCTATTCAGTGACCTATAATTTTCATTTGGCTAGTAATAATATGTAATGGGCCTGATTCGCTAAGTCATCCAATAATTACTGCAGTATTGAGCAAACACTTTTTAATTAACAAGGCTGCTTTTCCTTTCATTGTAGTAGTTAGTTTCAAATACATCCTCAATGTTGCAATGACTCATGTATATTAATTTCATTGCACTCTAGAACAAAATTATTCCATAACTTTTGGGCCTTTGCACTTGACCTTAAATTTAGGAAAATAAACAATCTTTGAAATTTCGTAGTTTCTTTAGCCACGCTTTAATTAATAATTCGTCATGGTGGTGCGTACGATTCCCGTAGCACAACTAAGATGTAATCCCAAACTCAAGTGCACGTTCGCATGGCTTGAACCTAAACGTCAAAGAAATAATAAAATTAAAACATCTCATAAATTGTGGGTGCGTTTAATATGACGCGATTTGCGATGTGTATAAAATAACAAGTGTACGACATCGTAACTTATTTTAAAATAATTTCATAAATGCCTAAAACGGATTAAAATATAGAGCTTAAAGCAGTAAAAGGTAAAAACACGATAGGTTTAAAACATGTAATAATCAGATAATTAAGCTGAGTTTGATTGTAAAGCGATCATGCTAAAATCATAGAATCTGAGAGTTTCTCACACCTTCCACCGGGTTAATAGAATTCCTTACCCGGTGTGACAGGTCTTATCTTATCTGTTTGATCCCCTCTAGTTTTGGAAACTTCAATAATTGATTATAGGTCGAGGGCACAACTTTCATCTCATATATCCACGGTCTTCTGAGGATTACATTATAACGCCATCTACCACTTCGAACAGGGTGGTCTTTTGTTACTCCTTTAGCGTGAGTGGGTAGTAGAATTTTTCCTCGAGTCGTCACACTTGTTAGATTTAAGCCAGCTAGAAGCTTTGTTGCAGAAATTATGTTTCCGGTTAGCTTCTATTGCTCTAGGACTCTCCATTGTATGATGTTGGTTGAACTTGATGGATCAACCAAAACACGTTTTTAATTTTGGAATCTAAAATATTAAGAGAGATTACCAAAGCATCATTGTGTGGTAGGAGGAGTCCGTCAGCATCTTCCTCCATGAAGGTGATGTAATCTTCTAAGACTTCTCGGATCCTCTTGCCATGAGTCACCGATATCTTTTTCCTCTTCGCTGTCAAAAACGTCACCCCATTGATTTCATTCCCCCCGAGGATCATGTTGATTTTCATTCAGGGTGACCATGCTGCTGGATTTGATGACTCTATATTATCCAGGTTTCTTCCATAGTTGTTCTTAGTGAGGTCGCTTAAGAACTCTCTGAGGTGGCCATTTTTCAGTAATGTTGCCACCTCTTCTCGAAGGTGTCGGCAGTCTCCAGTCCTATTGCCGTGACTCCCGTGGAATTCACACCACAGATTCGGGTCCCTTTGGCTAGGATCTGATCGGATTAGTTTCGAAAACCATGCCTCTTTGATGTTTCTCATTGCTAACACCAATTCTACAAGGCTGATGTTAAAGTTATAATCTGACAACCCTAGGATACGTAGGATCCCGGGGCACTTGCACCTCTTTCTCTTGCAAGGATCTGTTATTTCCGTCGTGATCCGTCCTTCTTTTGGAGGTGAACCTATCTTATGACTGGAATCCTTTACTGCTACACCCATCATTCCTCTCGTACGGTAGAGAATGACTCCTAGAGGACCTCCAAATTCATATCTCTATCAAAGTCGTTTTTAAACTTTTCCTGATTTTTATCACGACTCCGTTTCTTGGATGACACCGAAGAACAAAGTTAATCATCTTCTATCTTATCTTTGACTCGTAGCAATTGTGGACATTTTCCCATATAGTTGCCTGAAAATCGATCAAGCTCTCCTTCAATTTGAGGAGGCATCGGAACCTAGTGGATTTAGACCCTTCGTGAATGCCTCTACTGCCCACACATCCAGAACTGCTAGTAGCAGCATCCTTTCCTTCTGGAACTGGATTAAGAATTCCCGCAACAGCTAGGATTCTTCTAATGAAATTCTGAATATATCTGGCTTCCTAGTCTGGACCTTTCTTGCTCCAGAATGGGTGTTGATGAACGAAACTGCGAGCATTTCAAAAGAATCGATTGAATGCTCAGGTAAGTGGGAATACCATGTCAGGGCCTCCTTCGTGAGGGTTTCGCCAAATTTCTTCAACAAAACCGACTCGATCTCGTGCTGAGCCAAGTCGTGTCCTTCTACCACCATGGTGTAGGTCGTGATGTATTCCTCTGGATCCCACGTCCTAACATACTTTGGTATATGTGGCATTTTGAACCTCTTGGGGATCAACTCTGGTGCGACACTTGGTTTAAGCGACAACTGCGTATACTTTTTTGAATTCGAACCCTTTAACACCGGCGACGCGCCTGGGATCTGATCTATTCGTGAGTGAAACTCTTTTGCATTGTGGTCCATTCTCTCATTCATTTCTCTCATGAATCTAATTAACTCAGTTTTGAAAGGATCATTCAAGTTGTTGTTCCCAGACCAGCTTTCGGTCCCCCCGGCTTCAGCAAAACTGACTTTATCCCTTGGAGTATTGTTATCGGTTCTTTGAGCCGTTTGATTTGCGGGAACACTTGGAGTAATCGGGGCCCTTCCATCTGCATTATTGGAAGCACCCGACAATGCTTTTCTTAATTTCGTCATCTCCCGATCTTACCTTGAGAGGTGATCCATGATTGCTTTTTGATGTTCTCTCAGGAGTTTAACCTTCTCAACAACGTGTTCATCCTCCGCACTATCAAGAGTTGAGCCCCGCACATGTCGAGGGTATTGACCTTCACGAACTAGGGTTGTTTTATCCCCTTCATTTCGGGTCTCGCTGATTGACTCATTACGCTGGGACGCCTCTTCCGGTTCATCATGTGCTCCAACGTTGTAAGTATTGTTGACATCATTAGCAGCCATATCTGATTTTTACTAAGGAAAGAATCAA
Source organism: Nicotiana obtusifolia (assembly GCA_002018475.1). Classification (NCBI taxonomy): domain Eukaryota; kingdom Viridiplantae; phylum Streptophyta; class Magnoliopsida; order Solanales; family Solanaceae; genus Nicotiana; species Nicotiana obtusifolia. The sequence continues at coordinate 75,307 of MCJB01003091.1, forward strand.
AGCTTTGTTACTAACAAACGAATGGACCAAAGCAATTATGCAGCTGTCAATGCCCCATGGTAGGCGCCAGACTGTTTACCCATAAAACGGTACAATTAAATTTATAGCGTGATTTATAGACAAGCGAGTTGATTTGATCAAAAATGATAAATAAATAGGAACAAAATAAGATTAACGACTAAAATTAAAGGAGATGACAAGCCTGACTCATAACTTAGCCTTTTCGAGGACAAAAGTAAAAGCAATTGATAAACTGTTTAAATTGAGCGTAACAAGATAGTAGATTATAGCTTTTGTATATAGAATGTTTTGTGTCCTGTAATAGTTGTTAACCCTGCTATTTATAGCTCTACTTAGAGGGAGAAGATTCTAAAATCAAGCTCCTCTTGAATGACAAATAGATCGTCATTGATGGGTGCATAACAACTGGCTTTAAATGCAAATATTCTCTATAACGGCTGCCCAATGAATGTTACCCGATGACAATGCGATAAATCTTTGTTATCGGTTGTGCTGTCTTTGGGGTTTGTTCGACACCGATCGCTAACTGTTTGCAACCGGTGACAACTGTTTGCTGACTCATATCCTACTTGTCTCCAATACCACATGTCACACTGCCATTCGTCCAGTTGTTATAAACTAGTTTTACCCCATACAACGTCCTATTTGCTCTCCCCCATTTAACCTCTACCTATTTTTATAAATTTATTTAATTAGTACGCAAAGTATAGACAACCTCAGGCATTTTTCTTCTTCTCCTCCTCCTCCTCTTCACTTTGGAAAAAAAAAGTAACGATGAATTTATATGGCGTTTGTGAGCATGTTTTAAGATGGTTTATGATATTTTATAATGGTGAGCTGTTATGTGTAACGATCCAACCGGTCATTTTGAGAATTAGTTCCCCATCGGTGGCTTAAGGTCTCGAATAGCTTTGTATTATGTATTGTGACTTGCATGTGGTGGGTTTTGATTTTCGGATGATTCAGGAATGATTTGGAAGGATGACTTTTGTTTTAGAAGCTCAAGCGGTAAGAGTTGACTGGAGTTTGACTTTCGTGTAGACGACTCTGAAATGGTGTTTGGATGATTCCAATAGCTTTGTATGGTGATTTGGGACTTAGGCGTATGCCCGGGTTTGGATTTGGAGGTCTGTGGGTTGATTTGACGCATTTTGGCAAACGTTGGAAAAGTCGAAGGTTTGAAATGTTGAGAGGTTTGGTCGAGAGTTGACTTTGTTGATATCAGGTTCGTATTGCGATTCCGGGAGTTAAAATAGCTCCGTTGTATCATTTGGGACTTGCCTGCAAAATTTGTCGTCATTCCGGGTTGATTTGATATAATTCGGTGTGAGTTGTAGAAGTTGAAAGTTCGTAAGTTCATTAAGTTCAATTTGAGGTGCGATTCGTAGTTTTGGTGTTGTTTGATATGATTTGAGGCCTCAAACAGGTCCGCTTTATGTTATAGAACTAATTGGTATGATTGGACAGGGTCCCGGGGGCCTCAGGTGCATTCCGGATAGGCTACGGGCCATTTCCTTCTAGTTTTAGACTGCCGATTGCTGTTATCTGGTGTTATTCATCGCGGTCACGATGAAGCAATCACGTTCGCGTAGAGTTCTGTGGAAGCTAGCATTGATGTTCTTCATGGTTGCAAATAGATGGCCGCATTCGCGAGGCTTTGAGGATTGTTGTCTTCGAGTTCATGTTATGGTATACGCGATCGCATATAAGGAATTAGAAGGGGTCACAGGAATTTGCTTTCCGTGTTCGCAAGGTGAAGTACATGTTCGCGATGTTTGCTGGGGGTTGAGGATCGCGTTAGCAACTGTACTCACGCGTTCGCGAAGCACGTTTTTGTAATTGAAGGTCTTGTTCTCCGCGATTGCGAAGGATGTTCTGCGATGTATATTTCACTAGGCAGAATATAAAGTACTCTATTTCGAGGGCTTTTGATATTTTATCACTTATGGGGTTAAGAGCTTGGTTTTGGGCGATTTTGTAGGGGATTTTCATGCTTTCGATTGGGCTAAGTGTTCTTCATCGGGATTTGATTATATTTGGTAATTCCATCTTTATTTTTATTATTAAATTAGTAATTTGAGTTGAAAAAAATTGGGGATTTTTATTAAAATATTCTAAAATTAAAATTAGGGTTTGAAGGCTGATTTGGCGTCGGGATTAGATAATGGTTGGACTCGTATCGGAATAGGTGTTTGGCTTTTGTGAATTTTTGTCAGGTTCCGAGGTGCCAGCCCGGGGTTGACTTTTTGAGTTGAATTTTTAGTTTTCATTAAAGATTGAAGCTTCAATATCCAGAATTATTTCCTGTGATTTTTATTTATGATATTGAGTAATTTTGGCTAGATTTGAGTTTCGGAGGTTTGTTTCACACGAGAAGGTCATTTAGTATATTGATTTGGCTTCCTTGAGGTAAGTATCTTAACTAACTTTCTGTGGGGGGAACTACCCCTTAGGATTTGAGTCATTTGTGCTATTTGTGTCATGTGAAAGCCGTGTATGCGAGGTGACGAGTACGTACTCAGGCTTATATATGGAAATCGACCGATTTAAACTCTTAGGCTTCTTTCATGTATTTATTTGGAATTGTTAGCACATGTTATATCTCTTATTCGTCATGTTTACTATCACATGCTTTATTTGAAGTTATGGATACATGTTTTACTTGTCAAGTTTACTCTTATATGATTTATTTGGAGTCGTTACTTCATTTTTCCTTATGTAACTTCTTTTATTGTTGAGTTACTCTTAATTGAAATTGTTGCTACATGATGTCCTTTTGTCGTCAGGTTTTTCACATGCATTTGACGTAGTTGCGAGTTCGTGCCATGTCTTTCACTGTTAGCCTATTTCATACACTAGAATCCGAAGTTTGCCATTTTATTGAAATACCTTCATTATTGAGTTTATTTTTAAGCAATTAACTGACTTGAAGTTATTGAAAGTCACTAATCTATTTTAATTGAAGTTGTGTTTAAAGGGGGTGTTGTTCATTGTTGAGTTACTTTTCCGTTAATTTTGTTGTTCTTGAGATTCTATACACTTTGCGTATGAGCCGTGGACTATTTGTTGTGGAAACATGGATATTGTTGGTTCTTTTGGAAAGGTAGTGGCCTATAGGCACTTATGGTTCGAGTTGATATGTCGTGTTGTTGTGATGTTATAACATGTGAATTATTGTGTGGATTGGTTGTTGTTATGCGGAGCACAAGGGTGGCATCTCACTGTGGTTGTTATGCGGGGCATAAGGGCGGTATTTCACTGTTGTTGTTATGCGGGGCATAAGGGTGGTATCTCACTGTTGTTGATTGTACGGAGCGATACAGGTGGCTATTGTGTTATTGTCCGGGCGAAGCGATAAGGGTGGATAATATGCAGAGTGATACGGGTGGCTATCGGAGTGATACGGGTAGCTAATGATATTGTTAGGGGGAATAGTATGGGTGGCTATCAGAGAGATGAGGGTGGCAATATCAGGGATAATGTGTGATGGCCTGGGGGCATTACGTTGGTGATATTTGTGTGATAGTGTGATCCTCCTTGTGTATGTCATACACCTTACGTGACTTGTGGTATTGCTTTCAATGAACTACTCGATGTCTTTGATATTACTAGTTGATTTAGGCTGTATTAGAACACTTGCACAAGTATGCACCTTAGTATGCCACTTATACTAGTTTGGAAATATGAATTTTAACATCTATTTGTCATGCCCATGTATTCTTGTATTACCTGCTTTCGTGTTGATATTGAGCCCGTGACCATGCAGGGCAGATTGTGATTGTGAGCTTGTGATCATGTCAGGCGGATTGGAATTTTGACACATGAGTTGTCCGTGTGGTTGTGATTAGACATGTGGGCACAAGTCGCCCTGAGCTTATGATTTGTGGTTTGAGACTAGTGACTTGTGATTATGTGATAAGGTATCTATGAGTAATTTCATTGCAAAACTTGTGCTAGAACGGCTTGATTTAATTGGTTGTTATTTGTTTTCCTCATTTGGTTTCAATGGTACTTTCACGGTGTTCATATTACTTTACTGTTTATATCATATGTTGATTCTTGTTGACATTTACTGATTCCTGCTTTCAACATTAGCTTTATATTTCTATACTGTTCGCACTACTATATTTCTATACTGATTCCTGCTTTCTATATTGACTACTAGGTACCGATTGTGGTGTACTCATACTACACGTCCGCACATTTTTGTGTAGAGCCAAGTATTGGAGATATTGGACATGGGCAGAGTTAGCTTATTGATCGTGAGGATTCAAGATGAGCTGTTTGGTCGTTGCAGTCCCTTGGAATCCTTTTCCTTTCATCGTACCATCAGCTTGTCATTTGAACAATATTGTATTTCGATCTTTCTGATCTTTCCATGTATTCATCTAGAGTTCGTGACTCTGTATTACCTATTCTTGGGAGGTCGTTATGATTATTTCCGCGTAGGTTTATTTCTCTTTGTTTCACTATTCACATTAAATTCTGTTTTAAATTATCATTGTTAAAACTGGATTAACCGTTGTAAGTAATCAGCTTACCTAGTCTTAGAGACTAGGTGCCATCACGGCCCCTATGGTGGGATTTTGGATCGTGATAAGTTGGTATCAGAGCTCTAGTTCATAGGTTCACGAGCAAGTTTAATAGACTTGCGGATCAGTATGGAGACGTTTGTACTTATCTTCAAGAGGCTACAAAACTATTAGGAAAAATCCATTCTTTCATTCTGTCATGCGGATTTGTCGATTTCGAAGTTTAAGCATATGTATCTCTATTCTCTTACAGATTGTGAGGACACGCGCTACCGGATCAGAGGAGCAGACACCCACACCCCCTCTAGAGCCCCGAGAGGCTGGGGCCGAGGTAGAGGCCTATGAGGGGAACGCACCGCAGCCAGAAAACCTGCCAGAGTAGCAGTTGAGGAGCTGCCAGTAGCTTCGGTTAGGGGACAGGCACCGGAGGCGCCTGTTGTTACCCCTGGACTTCAGAAGACTTTAGCACAGTCCCTGAGCATGTTTGGTGCATTTGATCGAGCAGGATTGATCCCCATTACACTAGCTACTTGACAGATAGGGGAGGAGCTTAGAGTCCCACGGTCCGTACTCTAGAGCAGCAGGCTCATGTTGGCTATACTCCAGGTGTGGTGCCAGTACAACTTGTTATTCTGGTTCAACCTGAGGTCAGGCCAGGGGCATCAGAGGAGGAGCAGAAGAGGCTTGCGAGGTTCAAGAGGTATATTCCACCTACTTTCAGTGGCACAACTACCAATGATGCACATGGCTTTCTAGAGAAGTCACTATATTCTCCGTACCATGGAATTATGGAGGTGAGTAGAGTTGCTTTTACTTATTTCAGCTGTCGGGAGCAACGTATCAGTGGTGGCAGGTTTATGAGGAGGGTAGACCGGCCGATGCAACACCACCCAATTAGGCTCATTTTTCTGAGATGTTTTTGAGGGAGTTTGTTCCCTAGACCCTCGGTGATGTGTGGCGCATAGAGTTCGAGTAGTTGGGTCAGGACACTATGACGGTGTCAGTGTATGCCATCAAGTTCAGCGAGTTATCCATTCATGCATCTACTTTGGTTCCTACAGTCAGAGAGTGAGTCCGCATGTTTATCGAGGGGCTCAGTTATGGTCTTAGATTCGACATGGCTCGGAAGTTAGAAACTGATACTCTATTTCAGCAGGTTGTGGAGATTACTAGGAGATTAGAGCGTATTCAGGATGAGCAGAGGAAGGATAAGGAGACTAAGAGGTCTTGAGGTTCTGGAGGATTGATGGATTCTACTCTTCAGCTATGACCCATTGCGGCGGAGGCTCGGGCAGTCGGCCAGTCCAGTCTGCACTTTAGACTACTCGTGGTGCTCCAGTTAGTCAGGGAACTCAGGGTACTCATTTGGGGCAGTCATCTTTTAGTGCACCACCAGCACGGGGTTCCTAGAACGTTTATTCCAATTAGCCGGCATAGACTTAATACGAGCAGCCATACCCGCAGAGGGGTTGTTATAAGCGTGGTGATACTAGGCACATCATGAGAGATTGTCCCAGACTCGGGAGAGACGAATTTCATCAGAGCACACAGGCTATGGGCTCCATTCCAGTTGCTACTCCACTAGCACAACCAGCTAGGGGTAGAGGACAGGCGGGTAGAGGGCGCCCTAGAGGGGGCGGCCCGGCTTGTTGATATGCTTTCCATGGTAGGGTTGATACACCCGATGTTGTCGTTAAAAGTATGATTTTGATTTTTCATAGAGGAGCATCATTCATGTTTTGATTGGTTCTACTTATGGGGGTGAGTCCTCCTATCTTGCTTCATACATGGGTGAGTTTCGTTATTCTTGTACTCTACTTATGTGTTTACCACTATTGGGAGATTTTATAGTGGTATCTGTGTCTGTTGTCTTAGTTTGTGCACTATTAAGAGCTATAAGACTTGAATGACCTTATTTTTACTCATTACGGTAGGTTTTGATTCGATTTCTGGGTGGTTTGGTTACGATTTGTGATTGAGGTGCTCTACCAATATGGGAAGTTCGTTACGTGTTGTGATTTTATTTTGCGGATTTGAGTTATTGGAAGGTTTTGGTTGGTGTGAAGTGTAATCTACTTGTTTTGCGGAATTGAGCTAGGGGTATCAGAGGAGGAGCAGAAGAGGCTTGAGAAGTTCAAGAGGTATAATCCACCTACTTTCAGTGGCACAACTACTGACGATGCACATGGCTTTCTAAAGAAGTGTCACCGTATTCTCCGCACCATGGGTATTGTGGAGGTGAGCGGAGTTGCTTTTACTGCATTTCAGCTATCGGGAGTAGCGTATCAGTGGTGGCCGGTTTATGAGGAGGGTAGACCGCCGATGCAGCACCACCCAATTGGGCTCATTTTTCAAAGATATTTTTGAGGGAATTTGTTTCCTAGACCCTCGGGGATGCGTAGCTCGTAGAGTTCGAGCAGTTGGGTCAGGGCACCATGATGGTATCAGAGTATGCCATCAGGTTCAGCGAGTTATCCCGTCATGCATCTACTTTGGTTTCGACAGTCAGAGAGTGAGTTCGCATAATTATCGAGGGGCTCAGTTATGGTCTTATATTCGACATGGCTCGGGAGTTAGAAACTGATACTCTATTTCAGCAGGTTGTGGATTGCCAGGAGATTAGAGCGTATTCAGGGTGAGGAGAGGAAGGATAAGGAGACCAAGAGGTCTCAAGGTTCTGGAGGATTCAGTTGATTCTACTCTTCAGCTATGGCCCATCGTGGCGGAGGCTCGGGCAGTCGGCTAGTCCAGTCTGCACTACAGACTACTCGTGGTGTTCCAGTTAGTCAGGGACCCTCGCGTTTTCATGTGGTTTGATATGTTTAGATCGGACTACGTGCCGCGGTGGAGTTATATTAGGATGAGATCCTTGTGATTAGTTCATACGTTTTGATTCTCCCTTGTGGAATTGATTCGTAGTATGGTACTGATAGGGAGTTGTGCCTGTCGGGCTTGTTTTATGGTTCTCTCATGTGTTTCTCTTTCAATATTCGGTCATATTTGCGTTGTGCTTATTGGGTTTTAGCTTACAAGGTGTGTGCCCAGGTGGCGTTGGGTGTGACTTGTTGATTTGGGTGAATAGTTATGAGATATTCATGTTTCTTGCATTGTTTTCAACATTGTAAAGGTTTGGGACAAGGTTTTAGATGATACGAGGTTATTTGTCGGTGCTGGATTTGATTATGGGCAGCTGTGGTGGTTAGAGATATTGTTACGGGCTTATATGTGCTGTGTTACGTCGTGTGGTTATACCTTGTGGGTGTATGCATGAGCTGTTGCAGATGGTTGAGGTTGATACCATGTGTCAATGTGGGAATTGGGTCTTTGGGAAATGATCAGACGGTGGAAATTTTTGGTTCTAAGGCTTATTGGTGTGGGTGGGAAGAGAAATCTTCAATTGAGATGGTGTTGTCGGGCTTATGTGGATTGGGGTCACGTGGGATCACCCATAAGTATATGTATGGTGATTTTATTCAGTGATTTGATGGCTTCAGAAGGATTCTTGACACGTTTGAGGACGAACGTTTATTTAGGAGAGGGAGAATGTAGCAACCCGACCGGTCGTTTTGAGAATTAGCATCCCGTTCGGTGGCTTAAGGTCTCGAGTAGCTTTGTATTATGTATTGTGACTTGCGTTTGTGGTCTGGTTAGGTTTTCAGATGATTCAGGATTGTTTTGGAATGATGATTCTTGTTTTAGAAGCTTAAACGGTAAAAGGTGGATGGAGTTTGAATTTTGTATAGACGACTCCAGAATAATGTTTGGATAAATCCAATAGCTTTGTATGGTGATTTTGGATTTAGGACTATGCCTAGATTTGGATTTGGAGGTCCGTGGGTTGATTTGATGCATTTTGGCGAAAGTTGGGAAAGTTGAAGGTTTGGAAGGTTGAGAGGATTGACCGATAGTTGACTTTGTTGATATCGGGTTCCGATTGCAATTCCGGGAGTTAGAATAGCTTCGTTGTGTAATTTGGCACTTGCATGCAAAATTTGACATTATTCGAGGTTGATTTTATATGATACGGCGCCAACTGTAGAAGTTGAAAGTTCATAAGTTCATTAAGTTCGATTTGAGGTATGATATGTAGTTCTGATGTTGTTTGATGTGATTTGATGTCTCAAGAAGGTCCTCGTTATGTTATGGAACTAATTGGTACGATTGGACGGCGTCTCGGGGGCCTTGGGTGCGTTTTGGATGGGTTACGGGCCATTTCCTTCTATTTTTGGACTACTGATTGCTGTTATCTGTTGTTCTTCATTGCGATCACGATGAAGCAATCGCATTCACGTAGTGTTATGTGGAAGCTGGCATTTTTGTTCTTCGCGGTTGCGAAGAAACGACCGTGTTCGCGAGGCTTTGAAGATGGTTATCTTCGCGTTCGCATTATGGAATACGCGATCGCGTATAAGGAATTGGAAGGGGTCACTGGGAATTTGCTCTCCCATTCGCGAGGTTGGGTGCGCGTTCGTGATGTTTGCTGGGGGTTGAGGATCGCGTTCGCTACTGTACTCACGCGTTCGCCAAGCACATTTTGGTAGCTGAAGGATTTGTTCTCCGTGATCGTGATGGATTTTCCGCGATCGCGATGTATATTTCACTAGGCAGAATATAAAGTACTCTATTTCGAGGGTTTTGATATTTTATCACTTATGGGGTTAGAGAGCTCGGTTTTGGGCGATTTCGGATGGAGATTTTCATGCTTTGGATTGGGTTTAGTGTTCTTCACCCGGAATTGATTATATTTCATGATTCCAATCTTCATTTTTATCATTAAATTAGTGATTTGAGTTGGAGAAAATTGGGGATTTTCATAGAAACTTTCTAAAATGTAAAATGAGGGTTTGAAGGCCGATTTGATGTCGGAGTTGGATAAGTTTGGTATGGTTGGACTCGTATTGGAAAAGGTGTTCGGATTTTGTGAATTCTGTTGAGTTCCAAGGTGCAGGCCCGTGGTTGACTTTTTAGTTTTCATTAAAGATCGAAGCTTTATGATCCGAAATTTTTCGTCTAATTTTTATTTATAATATTGAGTTATTTTGGCTTGATTTGAGCCGTTCGGAGGTTTGTTTCACACGAGAAGGCCATTTAGAGTATTTATTTGGCTTCCTTGAGGTAAGTATCTTGCCTAACTCTCTATGGGGAAAATTACCCCTTAGGATTTGAGTCATTTGTGCTATTTGTGTCATGTGAAAGCCGTGTATGCGAGGTGACGAGTACGTACTCGGGCTTGTATGTGGAAATCGACTGGTTTAGACTCTTAGGCTTCTTTCATGTATTTATTTGGAATTGTTAACACATATTATATCTCTTTTTCGTCATGTTTACTATCACTTTAATTTAAGTTTTTGTTACATGTTACATCCTTTACTTGTCAAGTTTACTCTTGTATGCTTTATTTGGAGTTGTTACGTCTTTTATCAATATGTGACTTTTTTTTATTATTGAGTTATTCTTAATTGAAATTGTTTTTACATGATGTCCTTTTTTTGTCCGATTATTCTCATGCATTTAGACGTAGTTGCTAGTTCGTACCATCTCTTTCATTGATAGCCAATTTCATACACTAGAGTCCGTAGTTTGCCATTTCATTGAAATACCTTCATTATCGAGTTTATCCTTATGCAATTAACTAAACTTGAAGTTATTGAAAGTCATTAATCTATTTTAATTGAGGTTGTGTTTAAAGGGGGTGTTATTCATTTTTGAGTTACTTTTCCGTTAATTTTGTTGTTGAGATTCTATACACTTTGTGTCTGAGCCATGGGCTATATGTTTTGGAAACATGGATATTGTTGGTTCTTTTGGAAAGGTTGTGGCCTATAGGCACTTACGGTACAAGTTGATATGTTGTATTGTTGTGATGTTATCACATGTGAATTGTTGTGTGGATTGGTTGTTGTTATGCGGAGCATTAGGGTGTCATCTAACTTTGGTTGTTATGCGGGGCATAAGGGTGGCATCTCACTGTTGTTGATTGTACGGAGTGATGCGGGTGGCTATTGTGTTATAGTCCGGGCGGAGCGATAAGGGTGGATAATATGCAGAGTGATACGGCTGGCTATCGGAGTGATACACGTGGCTTATGATATTATCAGGGCGCAGTAATATGGGTGGCTGTCGGAGAGATGAGGGTGGCAATGTCAGAGATGATGTGTGATGGCCTGGGGGCATTACATTGATGATATTTATGTGATAGTGTGATCCTCCTTGTGTATGTCATACACCTTACGTGACATGTGGTGTTGGTTTCAATGAACTACTTAATTTCTTTGATATTACTTGTTGACTTGGACTGTACTAGAACACTCGCACAAGTATACACCTTAGTATGCTACTTATACTAGTTCGAGAGTATGAAATTTAACATCTATTGATAACGCCCATGTATTCTTGTATTACCTGCTTTCGTGTTGATATTGAGCTTGTGACCATGCCGGGCGGATTGTGGCTGTGAGCCTGTGATCATGCCGGGTGGATTGGGATATTGACATATGAGTTGTCTTGTGGTTAGACATGTGGGCACAAGTTGTTGTGAGCTTATGAGTTGTGGTTTGAGATTCATGACTTGTGATTATGTTATGAGGTATCTCAGAGTAATTTCATTGCGAAACTTGTGCTAGAACGGCTTGATTTAATTGGTTGTTATTTGTTTTCCTCATTTGGTTCTAATGGTACTTTTAGGGTGTTCGTATTACTTTATTGTTTATATCATAAGTTGATTCTTGTTGCCATTACTGATTCCTTCTTTCATTAATAGCTTTATACTTCTATACTGCATAGGTTATTTTGACTAGTAGGTGTCTTGACTTGTATCTTGTAACATTTCCACCGAGGTTAGTCTTGATACTTACTGGGTACCGATTATGGTGTACTTATGCTACGCTTCTGCATAATTTTTGTGAAGAGCCGAGTATTGGAAATATCGAACTCGGGCAAAGTTAGCTTATTGATCGTGAGGATCAAGATAGAGCTGCTTGGTTGTCGCAGTCCCTTGGAGTCCTTTTCCTTTCATTGTACTACCAGGCTTGTCATTTGAACAGTATTGTATTTTGATCTTTGAGATCTTTCCATGTATTCAGCTAGAGTTTGTGACTCTGTGTTACCTAGTCTTCGGAGGTTATTATGATTATTGCCGCGTAGGCTTATTTCGCTTTGTTTCGGTATTCACTTTAAACTCTGTTTTAAATTATCATTGTTAAAACTGGCTTAATCATTGTAATTAATCGGCTTACCTAATCTTAGAAACTAGGTGTCATCATGACGCCTGTGGTGGGATCTTAGGTCGTGATAAGTTGGTATAAGAGCTCTAGGTTCATAGGTTCTACGAGTCACGAGCAAGTTTAGTAAAGCCTTGCAAATCGGTACGGAGACATCTGTACTTATCTTCGAGAGGCTACATAACTATTAGGAAAATTCCACTTCTTTTATTATGTCATGCGGATTTGTTGATTTAAAAGTTTGAGTATTTGTCTCTCTATTCTCTTACAGATGGTGAGCACACGCGCTACCGGATCAGCTAAGCAAACACTCGCGCCCCCGCTAGAGCCGCAAGAGGCCGAGGCTGACGTAGAGGCCAAGGAGGGGCACATGCCGCAGCTAAAGCACCTGCTAGAGCAGCAGTTGAGGAGTCGTCAGTAGCTCTGGTTGGGGAACAGGCATCGGAGGCACCTGTTGTTATCCCCAGACTTCAGGAGACTTTAGCGCAGTTCATGAGCATGTTTGGTACATTGGCTCCTGCGGGATTGATCTCCGTTGCACCAGCTACTTCATAGATTGGGGGAGGAGCTCACACTCCCAACGCTCGTACTCCAGAGCAGCAGGCTCATGTTGGTTATACTCCAGGTGTGGTGCCAGTACAACTTGTTATTCCAGTTCAACCTAAGGTTAGGCCAGGGGCATCAGACAAGGAGCAGAAGAGGCTTGAGAGGTTCAAAAGGTATAGTGCACCTACTTTCAGTGGCACAACTACCGAGGAGGCAAAGGGCTTTCTAGAGAAGTGTCACCGTATTCTCCGCACCATGGGTATTGTGGAGGTGAGCGGAGTTGCTTTTACTACATTTCAGCTGTCGAGAGCAGCGTATAAGTGGTGGCAGGTTTATGAGGAGAGTAGACCAGCCGATGCAGAACCACCCATTTGGGCTTATTTTTTAGAGATGTTGTTGAGGGAGTTTGTTCCCCAAACCCTTTGGGATGCGTGGCACACAGAATTTGAGCATTTGGGTCAGGGCACCATGGCGGTGTTAGAGTATGCCATTAGGTTCAGCGAGTTATCACGTCATGCATCTACATTGGTTCCTATAGTCAGAGAGCGAGTTCACAGGTTTATTGAGGGGCTCGGTTATGGTCTTTGATTCAACATGGCTCAGGAGTTAAAAACTGATACTCCATTTTAGTAGGTTGTGGATATTACTAGGAGATTAGAGCGTATTAAGGGTGATGAGAGGGAGGATAAGGAGAACAAAAGGTCTCAAGGTTCTGGAGGATTCAGTGGATTTCAATTCAGCTATGACCCATCGCTGTAGAGACTCGGGAAGTCGGCTAGTCCAGTACGCACTTTAGACTACTTGTGGTGCTCCAGTTAATCGGGGACCTCAGGGTACTCATATGGGGCAGTCATCTTTTAGTGCACCGCTGGCACGGGGTTCCTACAATATTTTTTCCACTTATCCAGCACAGACTCTGTACGAGCAGCCACACCTGCAGGTGGGTTGTTATGAGTTTGGTGATACTAGGCACATTATAAGAGATTGTCCCATACTTGGGAGAGGCGGATATAATTAGAGAACTCAGGCTATAGGCTTTATTCCAGTTGCTACTCCACCTGCACAGCTAGCTAGGAGGTGGAGGATAGGTGGGTAGAGGGCGCCCTAGAGGGGGAGGCCCGACCCATTGATATGCTTTCTACGGTAGGGTTGAGGCCACTACACCAGATGGTATCGTTACAGGTATGGTTCCGATTTGTAATAGAGGAGCATCATTCTTATTTTGATTCGCTTCTACTTATCGGGGTAAGTCCTTCTATCTTACTTCATACATAGGTGGGTTTCGTGATTCTTGTACTCTACTTATGTGTTTACCCCTGTTGGGACATTCTATAGTGGTAGTCATGTCTGTCTTAGTTTGTGCACTATTAAGAGCTATTAGACTAGAATGAACTTTTTGTTACTCATTACGGTAGGTTTTGATGCAACTTATGGGTGGTTTGGTTACGATTTGTGATTTAGGTGCTCTACCAGTATCGTAAGTCCGTTACGTGTTGTGATTTTATTTTGCGGAACTGAGTTATTGGATGGTTTTAGTTGGTGTGATGTGTATTCTACTTGTGATTCAGAGTTAGGATGAGACCCTCGCGTTTTCATGTGGTTTGTTCTGTTTGGACGGGGCTACGTGCCGCAGTGGAGTTATATTAGGATGAGATCCTTGTGATTAGTTCATATGTTTTGATTCTCCCTTGTGTAATTGATTCGTAGTATGGTACTGATAAGGAGTTATGCCTGTCGGGGTTGTTTTATGGTTCTCTCATGCGTTTTTCTTTCAATATTCAATCATATTCGCGTTGTGCTTATGGGTGTGACTTGTTGATTTGGGTGAATGGTTATGAGATCTTCATGTTTCTTGCATTGTTGTCAGTGCTATGAAGGTTTGGGATAAGGTTTTAGCTGATATGAGGTTATTTGTCGGTGCTGAATTTGATTATGGGCAGTTATGGTGGTTAGAGATGTTGTTATAGGCATATATATATATATGATGTGTTAGGTCGTCTTGTTATACCTTGTGGGTTTATGCATGAGCGGTTGCAGCTGGTTGAGGTTGATACCATGTGTTAATGTGGGAATAGGGTCTTTGGGAAATGATCAGATGGTGAAAGTTTTTAGTTCTAAGGCTTATCGGTGTGTATGGGAGGAGATATATTGAGTTGAGATGGTGTTGTCGGGCTTATGTTGATTGGGGTGACATGGGATAATCAACAAGTATATGAATGGTGAGTTTATTTAGTAATTTGATGGCCTCGGAACAGTTCTTGGCAAGTTCGAGGACGAATGTTTGTTTAAGAGGGGGAGAATATAACGACCCGATCGGTCGTTTGAGAATTAACATCCCGTTCGGTGGTATAAGGTACTGAGTAGTTTCTTATTATGTATTTTGATTTGCGCGTCTGGTCGGGTTCGGTTTTCGAATAATTCGGGATTGATTTGGAAGGATGATTCTTGTTTTAGAAGCTTAAGCGATAAGATTTGACTGGAGTTTGACTTTTGTATAGGTGACTCCGGAATGTGTTTGGATGACACCAATAGCTTTGTATGGTGATTTTGGACTTAAGAGTATGCCTAGATTTGGATTTGGAGGTCTGTGGGTTGATTTGATGCATTATGGCGAAAGTTGGGAAAGTTAAAGGTTCGGAAGGTTGAGAGGTTTGACCAGGAGTTGACTTTATTGATATCGGGTTGAGATTGCAATTCCGGGAGCTGGAATAGCCCCATTGTGTCATTTGGGACTTGCGTGCAAAATTTGACGTCATTTCAGGTTGATTTGATATAATATGACGCGAGTCGTAGAAGTTTAAAGTTCTTAAGTTCATTAAGTTAGATTTGAGGTACGATTTGTAGTTTAGAAGTTGTTTGATATGATTTGAGGCCTCGAGCAGGTCCGTGTTATGTTATGGTACTGATTGGTATGATTGGACGGGGACCCAGGGGCCTCAGGTGCGTTTCGGATGGGTTACAAGCCATTTCCTTATATTTTTGGATTGCCGATTGTTGTTATTTGGTTCTCTTCATCACGATCACGATGAAGCAATCGCGTTTGCGCAGTTTTCTATTGAAGCTGGCATTTTTGTTCTTCGCGGTTGCGAAGAGACGACCGCATCCACAAGACTTTGAGGATTGTTGTCTTTGCGTTCGCATTATGGTATATGCGATCGCGTATAAGGAATTGGAAGGGGTCACCAGGAATTTCCTCTCCTCGTTCGCGAGGTTGAATGTGCGTTCGCGATGTAAATTTAACTAGACAGAATATAAAGTACTCTATTTCGAGGGCTTTTGATATTTTAACATTTATGGGGTTAGAGAGCTCAGTTTTAGGCGATTTTGGAGGGGATTTTCATGCTTTGGATTGGGGTAAGTGTTCTTCACCCGGAATTGATTATATTTCGTGATTCCATCTTCTTTTTTATCAAAAAATTAGTGATTTGCGTTGGAAAAAATTGGGGATTTTCATAAAAACTTTCTAAAATGTAAAATGAGGGTTTGAAGGCCGATTTGATATCGGAATTGGATAATTTTGGTATGGTTGGACTCGTATTGGAATGGGTGTTCGGATTTTGTGAATTTTGTTGGGTTTCGAGGTGCTGGCCCATGGTTGACTTTTTGAGTTGACTTTTTAGTTTTCATTAAAGATCGAAACTTTATTTATCCAGAATTTTTTTCTATGATTTTCATTTATAATATTGAGTTAATTTGGCTAGATTTGAGCTGTTCGAGGTTTGTTTCACACGAGAAAGTCATTTAGAGTATTGATTTGGCTTCCTTGAGGTAAGTATCTTGCCTAACTTTCTGTGGAGGAAACTACCCCTTAGGATTTGAGTCGTTTGTGCTATTTGTGTCATGTGAAAGCAATGTACGTGAGGTGACGAGTACATCCTCGGGCTTATATGTGGAAATCGACCGGTTTAGACTCTTAGGCTTCTTTCATGTATTTATTTGGAATTGTTAATACATGGTATATCTGTTATTCGTCATGTTTACTATCACATGCTTTATTTGAAGTTGTAGTTATATGTTACATCCTGCACTTGTCAAGTTTACTCTTATATGCTTCATTTGGAGTTGTTACCTCTTTAATTATTATATGTCTTCTTTTATTGTTGAGTTATTTTTAATTGAAATTGTTGTTACATAATGTCCTTTTGTTGCCGGGTTATTTTCACGCATTTAGACGTTGTTGCTAGTTCGTGCCATCTCTTTCATTGTTAGCCTATTTCATACACTAGAATCCGAAGTTTGCCATTTCATGGAAATACCTTCATTATCGAGTTTATCCTTAAGCAATTAATTGAAGTTGAAGTTATTGAAAGTCACTAATCTATTTTAATTGAAGTTGTGTTTAAAGGGGGTTCTGTTCATTGTTGAGTTATTTTTCCGTTCATTTTGTTGTTATTTAGATTTTATTCACTTTGTGTCTAAGCCGTGGGTTACTTGTTGTGAAAACATGGATGTTGTTGGTTATTTTGCAAAGGTTGTGGCCTATGGGCACGTGTGGTACGAGTTTATATGTCGTGTTGTTGTGATGTTAGCACATGTGAATTATTGTGTGGATTGGTTGTTGTTATGCGTAGCATAATGGTTGTATCTCATGGTGGTTGTTATGCGGGGCATAAGGGTGGCATCTCACTATTATTGATTGTACGGAGTAATATGGGTGGCTATTATTTTATTGTCCGGGCAGAGCGATACGGGTGGCTATTATGCAGAGTGATACGGGTGGCAATCAGAGTGCTACGTGCAGCTAATGATATTGTCAGGGCGGACTAATACGAAACTACCAGAGAGATAAGGGTGGAATGTCAGGGATGATGTGTGATGGCCTAGGGGCATTATGTTGCTGATATTTGTGTGATACTGTGATCCTTCTTGTGTATGTCATACACCTTACATGACTTGTGATGTTGCTTTCAATGAACTACTCAATGTCTTTGATATTACTTGTTGATTTGGGCTCTACTAGAACACTTGCACAAGTATACACCTTAGTATGCCACTTATACTAGTTCGAGAGTATGAACTTTACATCTATTGATCATGCACATGTATTCTTGTATTACCTGCTTTCATGTTGATATTGAGTCTATGAGCATATCGGGCAGATTGTGATTGTAAGCCTGTGATCATGCCGGACGAATTGGGATATTGGCACATGAGTTGTCCGTGCGGTTGTGATTAGACATGTGGGTACAAGTTTCCGTGAGCTTATGATTTGTGGTTTCAGACTCATGACTTGTGATTATGAGATAAGGTATGTCAGAGTATTTTCGTTGTGAAACTTGTGATAGAACGGCTTAATTTAATTGGTTGTTATTTGTTTTTTTCATTTGGTTTCAGTAGTACTTTCACAGTGTTCGTATTACTTTACTATTTATATCATATGTTGGCACTGAAGTGGCTAAAGAGAGTTCAGATATAGTCCTTTTGGATGATAATTTTGCTTCAGTTGCCACTGCTCTAAAATGGGGAAGATGCGTCTATAACAACATTCAAAAATTCATCCAATTTCAACTCACAGTTAATGTGGCTGCGCTTGTGATGAACTTTGTAGCAGCCGTTTCAGCTGGTGAGCTACCACTCACAGTAGTACAGTTGCCATGGGTAAATTTGATCATGGACACATTAGGGGCACTAGAACTTGCAACAAAGAAGCCAACTGAGGAACGCTACCAGTCGGTAGGACTGAGCCACTTATCACCAACATTATGTGGAGAAATCTAATGGCTCAGGCCTTGTATCATATTGCTGTTCTATTGACCTTCCAATTCAAAGGCGAATCAATCTTTGGAGTCAACAAGAGGGTAAATGATACTTTGATTTTCAATACATTTGTTCTTTGCAAGTGTTCAACGAATTCAATGCACGAAATCTAGAGAAAAAGAATGTTTTCGAGGGAATACACAAGAACAAGTTGTTTGTGGCAATCATTGGAATCACTTTGGCTCTTCAAGTGGTGATGGTGGAGTTTCTGAAGAAGTTTGCAGATACAGAGAGATTGAATTGGGGGCAATGGGGTATCTGCATTGGTTTGGCAACTGCATCTTGGCCAATTGGTTGGCTAGTCAAGTGCATAACTGTCCCAGAGAAACCAGTTTTCAGTTATCTCAGGTTGAATTGCTTGAAAGCCTTGTTCAAATAAGTAAGATTAGGTGTTTACTTCGTTTTCTCATAAGGTAATTAGTTCCAATTATATAAGTTTTTTAGTACAAGGAGTAGCTGATTGATTAATTGATCGCTGTTGCATTTCGTTATTAATCACTACTATTTCCCTGTATTCTGCTTTTAAATAAGGAGTTCTATGGAACACTTCTACTACAATTACAATATGAGTTAAAAAAAATTATAGGCCTAAATCTTTCATCACCTTCTAGTAAGACAGTTTAAGACAGTAGGTAACAAGTTATCAATATTTGTAAAATGAATAAAAATTTTAGTACCTTGTTCTTGATTGTAGACAATATGCCCGGGCTGATAATATGCTCAAAATTGTGAAGCTTTAGACTGGCATTTGCAAATTGCAGCTTCTTCAACCTAATATGGGATCTCTCCTCCGATACGCCTATGAAGGGGTCAGTCAAATGGTTCGGTTCCCATTCGCCTTCCTCCCTCATAGGGTTCAAAAATAGAAAATGTGAAATATCCCAAGGGAGATATTTTGGCAATATAGACTGATGCAACGCCCGGGAATTTTCAGTCAGCGATCTGCACCACCATGAATATTGACAATACTCACTTCTCCTACATCGGCAAAATGAAAGATCAACTGAAGAATTGAAGGTATTGTTTATAGACAAACGGATCGAAGTGACCCCAAAATGATAGATAAATTGAATAAAATGCAAGACTTATTGTTGAAATCAAGATAAGATAGCAGATAGCTTGGTTCCGGGAGTAGAGTTTCCGAAGACAATAGTAATCACTATAAATAAGAAATAAAATATTATTGAGCATAGAATAATGTGTATATCATAAGTTTATCAGAAAATTTGTCTCATTACAATGGTTGTTGAAATCCCTATTTATAGTTGCACCTAGGGAACATGGTTAGGATCAAGCCCCTCTTAAATGATAATTATGAGTGTCATTGAAGAATGTGTACGGCAGACTATGAATGTCATATTCTCTATAACAGACTATGTATTTAATACTGTAGAATATTCTTCATCGAATGCTACCGAGTGACAGGCATTCATTTGTCTTCATGAGCAACATTCCCTTTGGGGGCTTCTTAGTGCCAACAGAGACTGCTGCCCCGGTCTTGATTTCCACCTGTCTCGCTTTTCTTCTGTACCCGACTCCACGTTTCGCTATATTATACGAGTATTTAATATGAACAAATTTTACCCTATATAGATAGTCCCCCTGATTTTCCGGTGGCACATCCTTGTGTCATCAGAAAGTTGGTAAAGATACCTTTCTTGGCAGAAAATTTTCTGACCCACTCTGAAAAGTTTCTGACGCTTGATTAGACGCACGTCTCTCCGAATTTAATGCCTCGAACACGTGTCATCCCATGATTCAGTAATACTTTTGCGATTCTCGAGGTAATCATGGCCACGATCATAGCCGCCTATTCCTTTACTTATACACTTCATTCTTCTCCTTTTACACTTCACAATTTTTCGAATTCTATCAACTTTTCTTACTCAACTCTCTCTTGCTTTCAACTTTGTTTAACCCTCTTCTTCAGAAAAACTCTTGTTTCCTTGTGCTAACTACGGCCTCTTCTTCTAAGAACTCCAGCTCTTCCAAAAATAACCAAATCACTGATGATGTTGCACCAGTATCCCCAGAAAGCTTAGCACAACCAAGGATTTTGAAGAGAAGTTCGCTTCTGCTAACTCCCGCACATGGGTTGTTGGTATATAATCTTTTTCCAACCGTCCTTCTAGCATCCCTACTGTGAAGGAGACTGCGGTTGTCATGATCTGAACATCATCGCTCCCGATCTAGCGGAGCGGGTAACCTTTCCTAAGAAGGGTTTTACGTACGTTTACACATACCCCTTCACTTTGGGCCCATTCTCATTGAGCGGGGGACTTGACTCCGTAATCTTAGAGTTTTGCTTTCGTTATCAAGTCTACTTGGCACAGATGAACCCTTATGTGTGGCGGATGGTAGCTCGCCTTTGGAGGTTATGTCAGGAGATGGGGGAAGAGCTCTTCTTGGCTCGAATGATGAACCTTTATTTTTCCCAAGATTTTTTGTGGGGGAATGATAAACTTTAGCAAACGTGGTCACCATGCTTTGCGCACCAACATGGATGATGATAATGAACACAAATGGATGGATCGGTTCGTTGTAGCTGCCACCAGGGATATCATCCCGGCCACAACTCCATCATTTCCCGAATCATGGAATCATCCACGTAAGTTCAATGTTTGTTTTTTCTATGATTAAAGATTGCTTCATGTTGTTACAGATCCTTCTCTTCTCATTATTTTAGCAACTCGATGGACACCACTAAGGATTGAAGGCTTGGACTAGTGGGTCCTGAAGATTTTAGATGTTACTACGCCTAAGACCTGCTGGTGGAAAGAACTGGCCCTCAAATATGGGTGGAAGGCCAAAAATCATGGTAAGTTGATTCTCGAACTTATTTTGTTTTTATCTCACATGTAAGAAAACTGGCTAACTTTTCCTATTGTTGAATTCAGGTCTTCCACTTGGCTCTGTTACCGTCTCGAAGAGAACGTTATTGATGTGCCGGATAATTTCGGCACATTTTGATACTACTTGCTTAGAGTTTAACTTGTTTTACGTGCAAATTCTATCGATACTTATGTAATTTTAGTGTATTTGCAGTACATCGAGTGTAAGGACCCAAAAGCACGGAAAAGAGCTCAGAAAGCCAACTGAAGACAAGAAAAGAATTCAACAGCATCGCAGATGGGAGTATGCGGTCGCAAATAGCATATGCGGACAGAATAGTTCACAAGCAAATCGCAAACAAGGACAGAACTCTGGACACTTCTTCATCTCGAGAATGCGGTCGCATATGCGACCGCAAAACAAGAATGTGAACCGCAAACTTGCACTGTGAAATCGCAAACGCAAGCAGAGTTTCTGCGTGAAAATCAGGGTGAAGAATGCGATCGCATTTCGCGATCGCATAATCAACATGCGGACCGCAAAATCATAATGCGATGAAGGCAAAACTCTTGGGTCACATATGCGACAGTCGAGGAAGATTTGCGGTCCACATTTCTGTTTTGCGACAGAAATGCGGTCCGCATTATTAACACCAGGGGCAAATTAGTCCAGACCTCGCCTCGGGTTTTGGGCCTTTGTAAATAGGTTTAATAGGGTTTTGTGGAGGATATCTTGTCAGAATTTAGAGTACAAAGTACGGGCATTAAACTAGTTTGAATTTTTGGAAGATTTTAGGATCAATTACCTTCTATTTTGTAAGATGATGACAATTACTATTCTTTCTCATTCAATTTTCAGCATGAGTAGCTAATTCTAAACGCTAAGGTTGTGAACCCTAGATGGGTATGATGTTATTGAGATTTTGATATTGAATATCGTTTCAACGGATGATTGATATTTATTTACTTCTTATTTTTCAAACAATTGTTAGTGGTTGCAAACATTGACAAACGTCATTTAGTTCTATCCTTGCTTGCGTAAGTGGGATAGAATTCGGTAGAAGTAAATAACAAAGACTCAAGGCTTTAAACCTTGTTTAATAAAATCTCTTAGGAATAGGTGGATTTTAATTTGGCGTTAATTGATTGTTCTTGATCACAATTCTTTTGTATTTGGGAAAATCATAAAGAGGACATATTATCTAACTATTGGAAAATATTGGGTAGTAAATTAGGCATCAATTGCATATCAAGAAAGTCTTTCGTTGGAATTATACAATATTAATATCAATAGCATTATACTACATTAAGGGGAACACAACCTTGGTTTCTTTAGTTCATATTATTTACATTCACAATATTGCAATCAGTTTTCGTTTACACTTAAATTCAATACATCTTTTTATTACAATTATTTGATGGATTTACGACTTAGTTGAGTATTACACTAATTAGATAAACGTTTCACACATATTCCCTGTGGGATTCGACCCCAACCTTGTTGGGTTATTATATTTGACACCGACCGCTTACACTTTCTAGTAAGGTGTAATTTGAGCATATCAAATTTTGGCGCCGTTGCCGGGGAATACAGTTCTGAAATTACTAATTAGTGTATACTTTACTTTACGTCTAATTCTACTCTATTACACGTTGCTTGTTGTGTTTGGTGTAGACAGGGAGATATGTCAGACCATGAAGATGATGTGGAGATACAGGAGGAAGGAAATCCTTTTGCCGACATTGAGGAGTATATTGAGGATACAAATGCGATTGTACCTCTTGCTATTGGTGCTGCTACCTTCAAAGTGGAACATGAATTAATTCTGATGCTGAAAGCGGAGGGATTTTTCAGAAATTCCACTGATGATGATCCAACACAGCACCTCAGAAATTTCTTAGGTGTTTGCGCGATGCATAAGCAGAATCATGTCTCCGACGATGCCTTGAGGTTGAGATGCTTTAAGTATTATCTAGCTGGGGATGCGAGGAAATGGCTCCAGAATCTTCCTCCAAATTCTATACGTGAACTCGTCCGAGCTTTCTTATCAAAATGGTTTCCACAAAGCAAGAAATCCGAGCTCAGGGACAAGATTTTCTTCTTTAAGCAACTACCTGGCGAACAGTTACATGAAGCGTGGGATCACTTCAAATTATACTTGGTGAGGTCTCCAAACCATGGTTTTCCAGATTCCATCTTGTTGGAAATTTATTTCATGGGTTTGGATCCTATGAACCAATCGATAGCGAAGAATGCAGCTGCTGGATATTTTATGGACAAAACCTTCGCTAGGGTGACTCAAATCTTAGACAAAATGGCAAAACACAACCAAGATTGGCATTCTGAGGATTCCACAGGCGGAATTGCAATTGGCTCTCCTTCTATGAACAACTTGATCAAGAAAAATCAAGAACAAGACCAAGTGATTGCAGAACTTGCCACAAATTTCAATGTGTTGACAAAGCTTTTCACAGAAAATCAGAAGAAGAAAGTGAATGTGGTTGGGAATGTGCAGCCGGTACAAAATGATGATTATGAAGAGGCAAATTATGTTAAAAATTCTCAAGGAGGGTACCAAAGGCAGCATTACCAAGGTCAAGGCTCTCAAAAACAATGGAGACCAAACCCACAAGGGCAAGGTCACCATCAACGGCGAAACGACCAAAGTGGCTCTAACCAAGAAAACTGGAACAACAATAATAATTTTTCAAATCGAAGTTCCAACCCTTATGTTCCTCCAAAGGGTCAGTATTCGAATCAAGGATCCTCTAGTGAGTCTAAATTGGAGAGCATGCTTGAAAGGATACTACAAAACCAATAAAAGTCTGATAATTCTACGAAGAACATGATTGGGTTGGTTGGCTCTCACACTGCAGCGATTCAAAAACTGGAATTGCAAATGAGAGATCTTTCTCGTGAGCAATATCCACAGCAGAAGGGAACACTCCCTAGTGATACGATTGCAAATCCAAAGGGAAGTGGGAGTGGCCCAACATCCCATATCATGGCTATCACTACCAGGAGTGGTAAGATATTACAAGGCAAGAATGAGTAAGCAGTTGATGTGGAAGAACTTGAAAAAGGAGGCGAAGTTGAAGAACCCAATGCTGCTGAAGTAAAGAAAACTCCAGAGGTTGTGCAAATCCGAGATGAGACCCGAGAAGGGATGAAGGAAAAGGCAGAAGAAACATAAAACATTCTTCCGCCGATTCCTAGACCCCCTCCTCCTTTCCCTCAGAGACTTGCAAGAAGAGTTGACGATAGCAAGTTTGAGAAGTTCTATGATATTCTCAAGCAGTTATCTGTGAATATACCGTTCTTGGAGGCTTTTCAAGAAATGCCCGATTTTGCTAAGTATCTAAAAGATTTGATCACGAAGAAGAGAACCACCAAGAATGAGGTGGTGAATATGACTAACCGGGTTAGCTTTATTATTGCTACAAATCCAATTCAGAAGAAAGAGGACCCGGGAGCATTTACTATTCCGTGCACTATTGGAGTGCGTGAGTTTGCAAAGGCACTTTGTGACAACGGGGCCAGCATCAATCTAATACCGCTTGCCATTTACAAACAAGCGGGATTAGGAATGCCAAGGCCGACGAGCATGAGGTTGCAAATGGCTGACCGTTCAATCAAGAGACCAGTTGGTATTGAAGATGATGTGATCGTGAGAGTTGGGAAATTTCATATACTAGCTGATTTTGTAATTCTTGACAGTGCTGTAGACAAGGAAATCCCTATTATCTTGGGGAGACCATTCCTGGCCACTGGAAGAGCCCTTATGGATTCGGAACGTAATGAAATTAAATTTCGAGTGAACAACGAAGAAGTTACATTCCAACCAAGTAAGGGTATGAAGCTGCCAAACGAATACGAGAGCATTTCAGTGATTGGTATTGTTGATGAAGTAGATGGTGCTGTTGAGATGAAGATGGAAGAGCACTGCCTAGGTGAAGCATTGGAAGCTATATTGGTAAACTTCGATGGTGATAATATGGATGGCTTTATGGAGTCAGTGAATGCATTAGAGGGGCATGGTTCTTACTCGTATACTCCACCAAAGCTTTCCCTTGATTTGGAGAATAGAGCTACACGTCTTGCAAAGCCGTCTATTATTGAGCCACCGCAACTCGAGCTCAAACCACTCCCTCCGCATTTGAGGTATAAATTTTTTGGCTTAAATAATACTTTACCCGTAATTGTTTCTTCGTTGTTGAATGATGTGCAGGTGGAACAGTTGCTGAAAGTTTTGAAGGAACATAGACAAGCCATTGGTTGGACAATTGCGGACATTCGGGGGATCCCTGCTGGAATTTGTGAGCATAAGATTCAATTAGAAAGTGGGACAAAAACGAGTGTGGAACATCAACGAAGGCTGAATCCGTCAACGTAGGAAGTGGTAAAGAAAGAAATAATCAAATGGTTGGGCGCTGGGGTAGTGTACCCAATCGCTGATAGTTCATGGGTAAGCCCGGTGCAATGCGTGCCGAAGAAGGGAGGCATGACTGTTATCAAAAATGAGAAGAACGAGCTTATCCCAACGAGATCCGTAACCAGATGGAGAGTGTGCATGGACTACAGGAAACTAAATAGTGTCACATGCAAGGACCATTTCCCTATTGCCTTTTATTGATCAAATGCTTGATCGGCTAGCGGGAAAGACCTTCTATTGTTTCCTTGATGGATACTCCGGTTATAATCAGATCAATATCGCTTTGGAGGACCAGGAAAAGACAACATTCACATGCCCATATGGCACATTCGCTTTTAGCCGGATGCCATTCGGCCTATGCAACGCTCCAGCTACCTTCCAGAGATGCATGATGTCTATCTTCTCCGATATGGTAGAGTAATTTCTTGAGGTATTTATGGATGATTTTTCGGTAGTAGGTGAGATGTTTGAGCAGTGCCTGAGTAATCTCAAACAAGTACTCAAGCGATGTGAAAAGACAAACCTTGTGCTAAATTGGAAAAAATGCCACTTCATGGTGGATGAAGGTATCGTTCTGGGACATTAAATATCAAGATGTGGCATTGAGGTAGACAAAGCTAAAATAGAAATCATCTCTAAGCTTCCTCCACCCACGTCCGTCAAAGGTGTTCGTAGTTTTTTGGGGCATGCCGGATTCTACAGGCGCTTCATTAAGGACTTCTCAAAGATTGCAAATCCCATGTGTAAACTCCTTGAGAAGGATGCCAAGTTCGTTTTTGATGAGAAATGCCTCAAATTTTGAGGAATTGAAGACAAAGCTCACCACGGCACCCATTATTGTCACACCTGATTGGTCGCTTCCTTTTGAGCTTATGTGTGACGCCAGTGGCGTAGCTATTGGAGTGATGCTGAGAAAAAGACACAATAAAGTTCTTCACCCAATATACTATGCTAGCAAAACACTTAATGGGGCACAGATGAACTACACCGTAGCTGAGCAAGAACTGTTGGCCATTGTTTATGCTTTCGAGAAGTTCCGTGCATATCTGCTGGGTTCCAAAGTAATTGTGTACACCGATCATGCAGCTCTCCGTTATTTGATGGCAAAGAAATATGCAAAGCCGCGACTAATCCGATGGGTTTTACTGCTGCAAGAGTTCGATTTTGAAGTGATGGATCGAAAGGGAACACAAAACCAAGTGGCGGATCACTTGTCCAGAATTGAAGAATCGGGGAGACAAAAAGGAGAGCTGGAAATCAATGATGCATTTCCAGATGAACAAATACTGGTGTTATCCAATTCCTTTGCACCATGGTATGCAGACATCGCTAACTACATAGTCAGCGATCTTATTCCGGACGGGTTGGAATCTTACCAAAAGAAGAAGTTCTTAAGGGACTGTCGAAACTATTATTGGGAAGAACCCTTCCTGTTCCGTGTCTGTGCGGACAACATCATCAGGAGATGTGTGCCTGAGGAAGAGAAGCTACACATTCTGAAAGCTTGCCATGACTCACCGGTTGGGGATCATCATGGGGGGAATAGAACGGCGGCAAAGATCTTGGAATGTGGTTATTACTGGCCTACCATTTATCAGGATGCTAATCAGTTGGTCAAGTCTTGATCAATGCCAAAGGCAGGGCCCAATTTCTAGGAGGCATAAGATGCCTATGAACTTTGTGATGGAAATCGAACTATTCGACGTTTGGGGTATTGACTTCATGGGCCCTTTTATAAGCTCATGTGGGATGAAATATATCTTAATGGCTATGGACTACGTGTACAAATGGGTAGAAGCCATTGCTTTACCAAATAGCGAGGCTCGGAGTGTGGCCGCGTTTCTAAAGAAGAATATTTTCACCTGGTTTGGCACCCCAAGAGCCATTCTCAGTGATGGGGGTTCGCATTTCTGTAACAGAGCCTTTAAAGGTCTCCTTGACAAGTACAGTGTCAAGCATAAGGTTGCCACACCCTATCATCCACAGTCGAGCGGTCAAGTTGAGGTATCTAAAAGGGAAATAAAGAGCATACTAGCAAAGACGGTGAATGCCAACAGGACCGACTGGTCGAAGAAGCTAGATGATGCTCTATGGGCATACTGCATAGCGTACAAAACCCCAATCGGTACATTCCCTTTATCGGCTAGTTTTTTGAAAAGCTTGCCATTTACCTGTAGAACTTGAGCATAAGGCTATGTGGGCCTTAAAAAGATTAAACATGGACTGGGCAGGCTGGAGCTCTGAGGCTAGCACAATTGAATGAAATGGAGGAGTTCCGTCTCCACGCGCATGAAAGTGCAGCCGTATATAAGGAAAGAATGAAATTTGTCCATGACAAAAAGATCTTAAAAAGAGAATTCAAGGCAGGGGATCTGGTATTGCTTTTCAACTCAAGAATAAAACTATTTCCGGGGAAGCTAAAGTCTAAATGGTCTGGTCCTTTCAAAGTTGTCGACGTCTCTCCCTTTGGAGCTGTCGAACTAGCATCGAAGGATGGGCTCCGAACCTTCAAGGTGAATGGTCAAAGAATTAAGCATTACTTGGGACCGGATGGAGAGAAACATTTGGTAGAGCAGCTGGCTCTAAAGGATGGTCCATGCCCAACCATGGAATGATTTCAGAGGCGTCTTAGCTTCGTCGTGCCGCGATGTTAAATCAAGCGCTTCATGGGAGGCAACCCATGTGTGGTAACATTTACTTTTGCTTGTTGTTGTACCTTTATTTAAGTTTTGATATCATAGTTGTACGTAGGGCTATTTGAAGGATGTTTTAGAATGCAGGAGTTTGACAAAAGGACACAAAATTGAAAATGAGTTCGTGAAACTGAAGAAAAAATAACAATGTGACAAATGCTACACAAATGCGATCGCATTATCAATATGCGAGCCGCATTTGTGTCGCAAACGGAAGCAGAAAGTTGAATAAACATAGCTGTCATAAATGTGACAATGTACAGCATTTTGCGGATCGCATTTGTATTATGCGGTCCGCATTCTCATCGCAAATAGAGACAGAAGGTTTGGCTGAAAACAATGACATAAATGCGGTGAGGTAGCCTACTTTGCGATTCGCATTTACACTATGCGATGACTTAATCATCGCATACTGACAGGTACGTGTCCGCATTCCCTGCTTTTCTAAATCCTTCAATTTAGTAAAAAAAAAAAAAAGAAAAGAAAAAACAACAGAGAACGAACAGCGATAGACATTATCGGGGGAAAATTGAATTTCAAGCTTACCAAACATCGAAGTGCTGATTAAAAGTTTTCCTAAGTCCTCCAATCTTCTTCCTAGGTATGTTTGCTTACCCACTAAACTACTACCTTTGCTATATTTTTAATTTTAATTTTGCAAGTTAGGTTTGGTGGTTTGTGGGGGATGAATACAGGAATCTAGGGTTGTAATTCTTGGGGGATGAACATACTTGTGTATCCAAAGGTATTTGCGGTCCACAAAATCAAAATGTGGACCACAATCTGACCGCATCCCTAAACCCTAGATACCTGAGGAAGACGACAAATGCGGTGACTTTGCACCACATAACTACTATGCGGACTGCAAAGGCACAACAAACAGGGTCAGAACATTTTGATTGGCACCAGAAATTTTTGCGGTAAGTTTGCGATCGCATATCTCACTTTGCGATGGATATGCGATCGCATTTGTGGTCAGCAAACATGCCTGTGCACAAGAACACTCTGCAATGGTTATGCGATTCGCATATTCCACCGCAGAATGACAGCTGGCTTGGCACACCTAA
This sequence comes from Nicotiana obtusifolia, assembly GCA_002018475.1. NCBI lineage: Eukaryota > Viridiplantae > Streptophyta > Magnoliopsida > Solanales > Solanaceae > Nicotiana > Nicotiana obtusifolia. The sequence continues at coordinate 104,407 of MCJB01003091.1, forward strand.
GAATGCGACGAGTTTGCGGTTCACATAGTGGATATGTGACCGCAAATCACGCCGCATTTCTGTAAGACTTTGTTGATTCTTCCTGTTTTTCTTTTCTCTACTGATGACAATGTCGCTTACATCTTACCTTCATGCAGATATGGCACCTCAAAAGCATTCCGCAAAGAAAAGGCCATCATCCGCTCCCACCACAGCACAGCCCAAACGTGTAAGAATGGAATCAAATTTGCCAAGCCCCTCCCAGTCTGATGAGGAGGACCGCTTGCCTGAAGTTGATCTAGTGGCTGAGGCCAGAAGGAAACGCGGAGATGACCTTTAGCTTCGATTCGGGGTTGAAGGTTCCAGGACATTGTTCAGGGAAGGGCTAACAAAAAGGAAAATCGTGGGGGAGAAAAAGTTAAGTTTGAATGGATTATAGGAACAGTACCCTCATATTCTCGACAACATTAAAACGAGAAAATGGGAGTATTTCACTACGGACCCTAAAGAATACAATGAGTCAATGGTTCGAGAATTCTATGCATCCCACGGAGCTTCAAGAACGGGGTACCACAGACGCAACAGAATATTCATGGGCATCATACAGGTTCGGGGAAAGAGTGTGTTTTGCGACAGTGAGCATATTAATGAACTCTGCTTCCCCGATTAGCAATCAGGCACAGCCGAGTACGATGCCAAGTACTCCAATAGAGAAAATGAACGAGGGTGGATAGCGTCCATGATTGCCAAGGGGAATCTTGCTTGGATACACCCTGGAAAGAAGATATACAAAGAGGACCTCACAAGGGAGGGAAAATTTTGGCTGAACTTCGTCACCTCCCATTTAATACTGTCCAGAAACGAAACAGATATAAGCATTGAGAAAGCACTTCTCATTGCGTACATCATGGCCGGTATAAATATTGTTGTGGGGAGTCTCATCTTCCAGGAGATTGGCATTCGGGCAACGCAGCGTGCCACATCACTTCCTTTTCCGAGTTTGATCACAACCCTTTGCCAAGTGGTGAATGTTCCTTTCTTGCCACAAGCTGACAAACTCGGAAAGCCAACGAGGGATATAGACATCACTCGTATCAGTGATTCTGCTGCCCCAACAGAGACCCCACTTCAGGACATTGACTCCCAAACTCTCCCATCTCCCCAAGATCCAGAAGCCTTCACTGCTGCTGCAGAACCTGCACCCCCATCCACCACGAGTCTACCTTCTTCAACAATGCCAGCTGTTTCAAGACTTGGTCTAATTGCACAACACGCCAATTCCAAAGTGGACTAACTCTTGAAAACCCTGCCTTACCTGATCAAACAAGCCCTGACTCCAATTCAAACGTCAGTGACCGCTCTCCAACAGCAACAAATATTGTTTGGGGATCGTTTGCACAAACTTGAGTCTAGGGTTGAACAAATAGAGAGAGGTGAGGTTAGAGGATTACCTCAACTGAGGGAGGAAGTGAAATCGATGAAGAAAGAACTCCAGAAAATGCAAAATTTAGAGTTCGACATAGCATCTCTCCTCCCCAAAGAGGGTGACCAAGGTGCTGACATTGCTACACCAGACTTGGGCCTGGACTTCACGGCTCTAATGGCAGACATTGCACCTTCATCTGCCAAAGTGTCTCATCCTCCAGTTCCTCCGGTACTAGTAGATGTTACTGATGGCGAGACATCGGGACAGTCATCAGAGTTAGAAGGGGAGGAGACAGAGGATACCAGTTCGTGGTCCGATGAGGGTGATGACCCTAAGGAGAAGGGCGAAGCGATTGCTGCACCAACAATGGAGGAAGAGGAGCACGCAGACATTGAGCGGGCCATACAACACTCGCTAGCGGATGTGGCCGCCCTTGCAGACTCATCGGCCACACAACCACCAGTGGGCGAAGCTAGCAGCTCAGCAGCCCCACCACCAGCTCCCGTTCAGTCCCACAGCCCTCCTGCAGCTTCAAAGGCTTCATAGGCTACTGTATCTCTTCGCGCGAATGCGCCCAAGGAGGCCCCTTGCACTTTATCTTCTTTTCTTATGCATTGGGGACAATGCATGATTTCGGTTGGGGGTGGTATCACCTTATCTGCATATTTTATATCCAGAAGCCTCCACTGCTGCTGCAGAACCTGCACCCCCATCCACCACGAGTCTACCTTCTTCAACAATGCCAGCCGTTTCAAGACTTGGTCTAATTGCACAACACGCCAATTCAAAAGTGGACTAACTCTTGAAAACCCTGCCTCACCTGATCAAATAAGCCCTGACTCCAATTCAAACGTCATTGACCGCTCTCCAACAGCAACAAATATTGTTTGGGGATCGTTTGCACAAACTTGAGTCTAGGGTTGAACAAATAGAGAGAGGTGAGGTTAGAGGATTACCTCAACTGAGGGAGGAAGTGAAATCGATGAAGAAAGAACTCCAGAAAATGCAAAATTTGGAGTTCGACATAGCATCTCTCCTCCCCAAAGAGGGTGACCAAGGTGCTGACATTGCTGAACTAGACTTGGGCCTGGACTTCACGGCTCTAATGGCAGACATTGCACCTTCATCTGCCAAAGTGTCTCATCCTCCAGTTCCTCCGGTACTGGTAGATGTTACTGATGGCGAGACATCGGGACAGTCATCAGAGTTAGAAGGGGAGGAGACAGAGGATACCAGTTCGTGGTCCGATGAGGGTGATGACCCTAAGGAGAAGGGCGAAGCGATTGCTGCGCCAACAATGGAGGAAGAGGAGCACGCAGACATTGAGCGGGCCATACAGCACTCGCTAGTGGATGTGGCCGCCCTTGCAGACTCATCGGCCACACAGCCACCAGTGGGCGAAGCTAGCAGCTCAGCAGCCCCACCACCAGCTCCCGTTCAGTCCCACAGCCCTCCTGCAGCTTTAAAGGATTCATAGGCTACTGTATCTCTTCGCGCGAATGCGCCTCAGGAGGCCCCTTGCACTTTATCTTCTTTTCTTATGCATTGGGGACAATGCATGATTTCGGTTGGGGGTGGTATCACCTTATCTGCATATTTTATTTATTTCCTTGTATGTTTTGCGACATTAGTTAACTGTAAAATAATGTAAATTATCTCTTATGATTTCTATATATATGTTGTTGTAGTTAATTAGTAATAGTTAAGTTTGCCAATAAAATCCCTTTGTTTTTTCTTTGTCGGGTTCTTTTTCAAGGGTGTAATAGTAGAACCGGGTTTATTAAAGTGAGACATTTGACCGGGATGGTGACATTGTTAGTATCAAGTATGTGAATATGTGTGTAGATTATACCCTTTTTAAAAAATCAACTGTGTGAACTTGAGGCTCATTCTGTAACTTAGGTCCACCTAGAGTCATGTATTTATACATGAGGGAAGCCTCGAGTAGCCAAATGTTAACTCTAATGCTGTGAACTATGTTAACCGAATAGTTTGTGTGCCAAGTGCGTGAGCTCTTTGTTTAAATTATTCTTGTGTTTGCTTCTGCCATCTAGAACTTTCCCGGTTGGTTTAGACGCTTATTATAATTACACTGAGTTGGAGAGAGGATCTTAGGCATTCTTTGTTTATTTATGAAATATCTTTAGCCTTTTCAGCCTACCTGTGTATACATAATATCACTAGTACCCTATTTTGAGCCTTTTAGCCTTTTCCTTGGCCTCCTCATTACAAACCTTTTCCGTTCGTAAAATAATTTTTTCTTTCGAACTCGTTCCTCCTTGAACATTGAGAATGAGGCTAAAAGCCTAAGTTGGGGGTGTGGGTCAAAAGGAAAATGGATAAGGTTATGCAGTGAGGGTGAGAGCTTATACCTCAAAGTGCTAATGTAAATTTATGAAAGCTCCAAAAAAAAAACGAAAGAGAAAAGAAAAAGAAAAGAAAAAGACAATAGTTATTGATGTATTTACAATAATGGAGCTCTGACGGAAATTAGAGAGGTATTTAAGGCGGGTCCACTTTAGGAACTAAACGCCATTGAGGCTATGGGGCTGAAAAGAAGGAAAATGTTAAAAGAAAGAAAAATGTAATTAGTGTTCAAGGAGGATGTAGTCACTCATATCTAAATCCTTATCCTACCCTTCCTTAAATCTACATTACAAGCTTACAGAGTCCTTATGTGATCTCCAACCGAGTGTTCCTAGAAGTAGGTGACGAATTAAAATAAGGGCAAGCCTATGGTATGGCATGTGGTGACACTTGAAATTTTGTTCTGAGAGTGAGTGTATTTGCACTTTAATCCCTTTGTATTGTTATGATAAATATTGTGAGAGTGGGACTTTCTTTCCAGTGAGGGCACATAAACTGCTAGGTTGATAGAAAGTTGAGTTTTGAGTAAAGCATAAGTGCATTCAGCTGAAGGTAGCCTTTAGTTACTTTGTTGAGGCTCAAAGTTCACAAGCTGATTGGTTGTCCTTGAATATACTGATGAGTCAGGGAAGGTAAAGTATTCAAAGAGATATACTTGAGAGACTAACAACAAACACCGTCCATAGTAAGTATTGTTTCATGTTTGATAAGTAGAGTCTAGAATAGGATAGTATCGCTTTAGTTGCTAGAGGACAAGCAAGAGTTTATGTTGGGGGCGTTGATGTGCCTGATAATTTCGGCACATTTTGATACTACTTGCTTAGAGTTTAACTTGTTTTACGTGTAAATTATACCGATACTTATGTAATTTTAGTGTATTTGCAGTACATCGAGTCTAAGGACCCAAAAGCACAAAAAAGAGCTCAGAAAGCCAACTGAAGAGAAGAAAAGAATTCAATAGCATCGCAGATGGGAGTATGCGATCGCAAACAGCATATGCTGACCGCATAGTTCACAAGCAAATCGCAAACAAGGACAGAACTCTGGGCACTTCTTCATGTCGAGAATGCGGTCGCATATGCGACCGCAAACTTGCACTGTGAAATCGCAAACGCAAGCAGAGTTTCTGGGTGAAAATCAGGGTGAAGAATGCGATCGCATTTCGCGATCGCATAATCAACATGCGGACCGCAAAACCATAATGCGATGAAGGCAAAACTCTTGGGTCATATATGCGACAGTCGAGGAAGATTTGCGGTCCACATTTCTATTTTGCGACAGAAATGCGGTCCGCATTATTAACACCAGGGGCAAATTAGTCCAGACCTCGCCTCGAGTTTTGGGCCTTTATAAATAGGTTTAATAGGGTTTTGTGGAGGATATCTTGTTAGAATTTAGAGTACAAAGTACGGGCATTAAACTAGTTTGAATTCTGGGAAGATTTTGGGATCAATTACCTTCTATTTTGTAAGATGATGACAATTACTATTCTTTCTCATTCAATTTTTAGCATGAGTAGCTAATTCTAAACGCTAAGGTTGTGAACCCTAGATGGGTATGATGTTATTGAGATTTTGATGTTGAATATCGTTTTAACGGATGATTGATATTTATTTACTTCTTATTCTTCAAACAATTGTTAGTGGTTGCAAACATTGACAAACGCCATTTAGTTCTATCATTGCTTGGGAAAGTGGGATATAATTCGGTAGAAGTAAATAACAAAGACTCAAGGCTTTAAACCTTATTTAATAAAATCGCTTAGGAATAGGTGGATTTTAATTTGGCGTTAATTGATTGTTCTTGATCACAATTCTTTCGTATTTGGAAAAATCATAAAGAGGACATATTATCTAACTATTGGAAAATATTGGGTAGTAAATTAGGCATCAATTGCATATCAAGAAAGTATTTCGTTGGAATTATACAATATTAATATCAATAGCATTATAATACATTTAGGGGAACACAACCTTGATTTCTTTAGTTCATATTATTTACATTCACAATATTGCAATCAGTTTTTGTTTACACTTAAATTCAATACATCTTTTTATTACAATTACTTGATAGAATTACGACTTAGTTGAGTATTACACTAATTAGATAAACGTTTCACACCTATTCCCTGTGGGATTCGACCCCAACCTTGTTGGGTTATTATATTTGACACCGACCGCTTACACTTTCTAGTAAGGTGTAATTTGAGCGTATCAGTTATGGCTGAAATCGTAGATGCGGCGAGGTTGGTGCATGAGGCCTTCACCTGAACGGGTGTCGTCGGACCCACTTCCTTTGCAGATGCTTCCTCTTGGAGTCCCCTACTGGAGAACAAGCCAAAAAAAAGGCGAAGTTCCTCTACGGCCGAGGGTAAAAATAAAAAAGTGAAGAGCGTCGCGCTCAAGCCAGCCGCAGACACCGTGGTGATCAATGATTATGGGGGAGCTAGTGATGAAGGGGCTTCTCTACATAGAAGACGACGACCTTCATTAGCTCAACAGAATGCTTAATCTATTGAGCTAGTTACATCAACCGAGGATGACGTCCCGACACTCTAGAAAGAGTCTGATATAGTGGAAGTCTCTGGGTACCGCGACTCTTCCGCCTTCGATTGATGAGTAAACAATAACTCGCACTTCTTTTGCCGCAACTGCTTCTCAACCTACAATACCATCAGCTTCATCTCCTTCTTCGCCAACCATACCTTCTCTACCAGCACCTGCTACATCATCTCCACCGCCCGCAGACACGCGAGAGGAGGATGTCTCTCATTCCCAATCCCTAGTCCATAGGAATTTGGGGCATAAATATTCGCCTCCCTCTGAAGATCCTCAGAGGAGGAGGAGCGTTTCCTTCTCGGTCTCTACCGGGTGCCATCTACTATCCGGGCCGGTGGAACTTACTAATTACTTGAAGCCTCTGGCTTCAGAGAAAGACAAGAATAAAATACATTCTTTTTCAGGGAAATTTATGAAAACAATGCCATGCACAACTCAGCAGCGGTACGATATTTTTTCCTTCTACCATTTCTTCTAGCTTTACTATGACAAGATTTCTGATTTGAACTTTTGCTTTTGCGGGCTAACTTTCTTGCTTTTGAGGGCCTTCAACGGTTGATCTGTGATAAAGAGAAACTCACATCCGAGCGGGATCAACTGTTGGTCGAGCGAGATCAAATTGTTTCTCGCCTCCCTGCACTGGAAGCACAAGCTGCCGAGGCCATCGTGTTGGAGGCTCAGTTGCAGCAAAGCGAGCAAGAGGTGGTGACCATCAATCAAGAGGTCGCCTTGTTTAGGGTACAATTTCATGAGGCCAAGGCAAAGTGGGACGAGGTCCAAAATGTTGTTCTTGCTCCTGCCGATCGCGAGGCTGCTTCTACTGAAAGACTGAATAATTTGGAGGCAGCCTTGAACTCCAAAGCTGAAGAGGTTGTTACTGCTAAGGAGAAGCATGCCCGGATGGAAGAGAAGTATAGGAAGGTCATGGAGCATAATAATGTTTAATAAATTAAGGGACAAAAAGACTAAAAACACTCTCTCTCCGCATAGAAGTTCAAGTGTCATCACCTGCCATACCATAGGCTTGCCCTTATTTTAATTCATCACCTATTCATAAGAACACTTTATTTAAAGATCACATAAGGACTTTATAGGCTTGTAATGTTGGTTTAAGGAAGGGTAGGATATGAATTTAGATAATAGTGGCTACTTCCTCCTTGAACACTCATTACTCTCTTTCTCCTTCCAACCTTTTGTTCCTTTGCCTTCATTGGATTTACAATTCCACATTACACCCTACTCACATACCCCTTTATTTTATTCTCAAGCTTTTGTATACCACTTACATTGACTATTTCTTTCCTTCTTTTGATTTCACACTTGTGGTATCTCTTTATTTATAAACCTTTTTTTTTTCGCAGCTTCATAGATTTACATGAGCTTTTGAGGTATGGAGTCTCATGATTTTACCCCCTTTCATTATTGCTCTCCCACCCCAACTTAAAAAGGAGTCATTTTGATGAATGGATTCAGGTTATAAAGCAGAGGCCAACAAAAAGGCTATAAGGCTCAAAATGGGGTACTAGTGATAAATATAATGCACAGGTCGGCTGAAAGAGCTATAAAGGTTTTATCATTACTCAAAGAAAGCCTAAGATCACTTCTCTAACTTAGCATACATATGATAGGCAACGAAGAACCAACCGGGCAAGTTCTAGATAGCAGCAATGAACACGAGAATTATCGAACAACGCTCACACACACCGGCACATCAACTGTTTGGCTAATACAGTTCACAGCTTGGGAGTGCGCACTTAGTGACTCGGGGCTTTCCTTGTGTCTGCAATTCTAAGTAGCCCTAGAGTTACTGAGCGAGCCTCAATTTCACTAGATTGATTTGTTTCCAGGGTTCTATACTTCACTTATGGTTTCATACTTGTTTGTTCACCTCCATACCATCCTGGTCAATGTACTTTATATTCAACAGCCTGGTTCTACTATTACACCCTTGAAAAAGAACCCGACAAAAGAAAAAACAAGGGGATTTTAT
>MCJB01003091.1:112879-124488 GCA_002018475.1 Nicotiana obtusifolia
TAAACAAAAAAGTAAAAGACAAAAGGGGCTCCCTGGTGGCGCAATTGCGCGAAGAGATTAGCCTATAGTGCTGCCGGTGCTGGTGGAGGAGAATGAGTCCGGTCCGAAGTCGGTGGGGGAGCCGCTGAGCTGCTACTACCATCTCCCGCCGAAGGAAATCTCCTGGCGGCCTTATCTATCAACGAGCGCTCAATGGCAGCTGCAATGTCTGCCTGCTCCTGTTCCTCCTCTACTGTAAGCAGCTCAATTTGTTTTCCTTTTTCCTGTGAAGGGGCTGCAGCTGCATCAAGCTCTTCACTGGCGTCCTCAGAGTTGTCGTCTTCAGATTCAGATTCTGACATCCCTTCCGAGGTCTCATCATCAGTAGAGGCAATGCGAACTGGAGCAGCAGAAGGCTGAGACACATTTGCAGTGGCCGGAGGTATGTCCGTCACTAGTGTCGAAAAATCAAGGCCCAAATCAGTCTGGCCAGCACTCGGTTTACCCTTGTTGGGGAGGATCGAAGAGATGTCAAACTCCAGATTTTGCATTTTCTGAAGGTCTGTCTTCAGTTGCTTGACATCCTCCTGTAACTGGGGTATACCATCAACCCTTGATTCAAGCTTCGATAGCCTTTCTCTGAATTCCAGTTGTTGTTGCAACAGTGGAGTCAAAGCTTGTTTTACCAGGGCAGGCAATGATTTCAAGAGCTGATCTAACGCCAAAATTTGATCCGCTCAAATTACACCTTAATAATAGTATAAGCGATCGATGTCAAATATAGTAACCCAACTAGGTTGGGGTCGAATCCCACAGGGAATAGGCGTGAAACGAATATCTGATTAACGTAATATTTCACTTAGTCTTAATTCGATCAACTAACAAAATAAAATAAATTGATGTTGAGTACGTAAAGAAAATTAAACTAATAATTGCAGCTTGAAAATAATAATTGAATAAATGTATGAAGTCGAGATACTAAGGTTGTGCTCCCCCTAATGTAGTAGAATGTATTGATATTGATATTAACTTCCGCTCTTGATATGCAATTGGTTCTTAGTAGAGTGATACCCGATATTTTCCAATATTTGGAAAACGTATCCTCTTATTATTCTCCCGAATACATTAGAGTCGAAATTACGAATACCCAATCATTCGCCGACTTAAAATCCTCTTATTCCTAAGTGATTTTGTTAAACAAGGGTTAAGGCCTTGAGTCGTCGTTACTTATTTCTACCAAACCCTACCTTCCCTTTTCCAAGGTTCAATAGCGTAAATTGGCACCCGTTAATGTTTGCAACCACTAACGATTTAATTATGAACGAGAAATAAATAACCATCAAGATTCTTTCGAAATTGGAAGCAATATCAATTATTCAATAACATTCCACCCATCTAGGGTTCACAACCTCAATATTAAAATTTAGCTACACATATTGAAAACTAAAGAACAATTAATAAAAGTTGAATTCATCTTACAACAATATGGATTTCCAAGTTTTGATCACCCAAAAATCTCTCCCAATTTGAAAATAACTAAAAGCACTATTTTGCACTTTGAAATCTGACCAGCCTCCTTGGACATAACCCTAGAGAGGCTATTTATAGGGGCCCAAAAATCGAGGAGAACTGAAATAACTTCTGGCCGACTTTTCCGTCTGCGATCGCATTCCTGTCGCATAACAGGAATGCGGTCCGCAGAATGATTCGGCGATCGCGATTCCCTTCTATTTTCCACCTCAAACTCTATCCGTGTCTGCGATGATAATGCGATTAGCATTTCCATTATGCGGTCGCATTGTTGACAGCTTTCTTACTTTAACTTAGGCTTGAAGTTCTGCCCGACTTTGCGATCAAGTTTCCAATTCTGCGACTCGCATATCCACTTTGCGGTCGCAGAATTGCTTCTGCTGTATTGTTGATCTCTTTTCTTGCCTTTTGAACGGCTTTTGGACTGCTTTTCACGCTTTTGGGTTTCTTTCATTCATGTACTGAAATTACACGAAAATTAAGTAAATATCATGATAATTAGCAAGTGGAACAAGCAATTTTTAATCAAATAGTATCAATATGTGCCGAAATTTCCCAGCACATCACTCAGCAGGACCAGCAATGCCAAAATGAAGGAAAATGATCCGAATTAAATTTGAAACACGCCTGAGCCCCTCGGGATCCGGTCTGAATATATCAACAAGTCCCATAACCTAACACAGACCTACTCGAGACCTCATATCACACATAACAACATCAAAATGATGAATCGCACCTCAAATCATACTAATGAACTTTGAATCTTCAAAGTTTCAACTTTCGCCAATTAGTGTCGGAACCTTCTAGAAATATCCAAATGCAAATCCGGGCATATGCCCGAGTCCAAATCACCATTCGGATCTAATAGAACTATCAAAACTCCAATCCCAGGTCAAATACTAAAAAGTCAAAATTGGTCAACTCATCCCACTCTAAAGCTTCAATCATGAAATTTATTCCTCCAAATCAATTCCGGATAACCTGAAAACCAAAACCGACGATTCACACAAATCATAATACATCACATGATGCTGCTCAAGACTTCAAATAGCTGAACGCAATGCAAATGCTCAAAACGACCGACTGGGTCATTACAAATCCAATCCTAAATCAAAGATCGTTCACTTAGTATGGTACATTGTATGCCCAAAGAAACGACATTGAAACATCAAATAAGAGCACGACAAAACCCAAACACATCCAAGGCCTCGGGACCCCCATTCAATCACACAAACCAGTTAACACGAACCTACTCGAGGCCTCAAATCACACCAAACAACATTAAAACTATTAATCCAATAGCAATTCAAGCCTAATGAACTAATGAACTTTTAAACTTCTAAAACTCATGCCGAACCCTACCAAATCAACCCAGAATGACTTCAAAATTTGCATGCAAGTCCCAAAGGAAACAACTGACCTATACTAGCTCCCGAAACCATAATCCGGATCCGGTATCAACAAAGTCAACTCTCGATCAAAGCTTTCAACCTTATAAATATCAATCTTCCAACTTTTGTCAAAAAGCATCAAATCAACTTACGGACCTCCAAATCCAAATCCAGACTAAGTCCAAAATCATCACTCAGACCTAACGGAACCGCCAAAACTCCGATCTCAAATGGTCAACTTTTTCAACTTAAAGCTTCCCAATTGAGAATTATTCTTCCAAACCAGCTCTGATCTTCCCGAAAATCCAATCAAACTACACGTGAAAGTCACAATACATGAAGTGAAGCTACTCAAGGTCTCAAACTACCGAACGAGATTTTAGAGCTCAAAATGACCGGCCGGGTCATTACATTAGTAGAGCACGTTCTTGAACCCGGGCATTGGGGAGTGGATTCGCGGTTAGGAAAGACATATGCTAATTGCCTTACTTGGTTATTACATGGGAATTATAAATGCATTCTTGTTGATTCTAAATCTATAGACATACAGGCGTTGGGTTATCTTGAATAGACGAGTAGGAGATCGACAGATTCTTATGAGCAATATTAACCTCGTCAACCAATAATCAGATAAATTAATTAGTCAATTCACTTGAAGAATACAATAAGATTGTTAGATAGCCTATGACCCTAGATCGTTTTCATTACATTGATATCATAAAAATCTACTTTTCCCTTATTCAGAATTCACTATTTGTATTTTTTTAATTCTAATTAGATTAAAGTCATATACTTTTGGGTTTTTCCTTGTTTAGATAATTAGGATAGTTTAATTTGGTTAGTAGTTGATAACAACTCCTCATGAGTTCGACATCCGACTTTTAGTCACTTTATTACTTGACGGCCGCGTATACTTGTGTGTGCGTTTGGCCGTAACAGAAAGTGTAAGAGATTGTTTATGTCCTTTTAAAGGGAAAGGGAAGGGGCTTTTATAGTATGCCACACAGGTAGTAACATAAGACAAGTAAATCAATCATATGCAAACCAAATATAAAAAGAATAAGTGAAGGTAAAATAAATTATAAACCCTAATTCGAAATTTGTCCAAATACCACGAGGGATACAAATTCTGACTCAAAATCTATCGATAGAGGGAAGGTCGATTCCTTTTCCATATTTCAAACTCGGATGTTGAGTTGACGATCTCTAGACTGAAGATCAATTTCAGATTTCTTTATAGATATCATAAATGAGCAAGTACCAGCATAAAGAAGTCAAAAATGGTAATGGATCTTTGATCGAACTACAAAAATAGAAGAGGGGAAGAGAGATTTAAAAGTACACTAGGGTTTCATTTTAGGTTAAGGTTTCAGACAAGAGGAGAAAATGAGGACCGCTAAAAGAGGGGAATGGGATTAGGATCAGAGAGAAGGCTATTGTATGGAAGGGGCGACAGATACGACTTGTAGGATCAAGATGGATGGGCGACTGATATTTAAACGGAGGATGGGTCGGTTAGGTGGGTCAACCGACGGGTCCGGGGTTCTAGGCCATTTCAATTGGGCCTGAGGGTTTGGTGTTGGCTATTGGATCATTTATGGTCCGAATTTAGCCCTTTATTGGGCTGATTTTGAAGAAATACCTATAATTAAATTATAAATAATTTAAAATATTAAATAAAGGATATAATATACTATATTTTGTAAAATTAAATAGTATAAATATGATACATTATGACAAAAGTATATACAAGTTATTTTGGTAGGGAATGGTTATACGAATTTAGACCGTTATTATAAAAAAAGTGCAAAATAATATTACAAATGTGATAAACAGGTGTTATTTAAAATGCTATTCTACATATATATATATGTATATATATAATACTTTAAATATAAGAAAGCTATTTTGCTTAATTGACTAATCACAAAAAAACATGATAAATTATTTCAGTATTTGTAAAATACTAATGAAATCAGTTATTTACCAAAAACGTACAAAATATATAAACAAAAATATTTGTATACCAATCTACTATAATAGCAGCCTCCGACCACAATAGCTGAAATTTCAGGAATCTGGTACCCGCAACACATCTCATGATGCATATAAATCCTATTCCAAGTCCCACAATACTGCCACAACGAAAGAAACGTGTAGAAACTCGTAGCCACCTACCGAATCAATAATTCATAGAGTCTCTCATCCTGTCAAGAGCCATTACCTCATTCTGAACTGAATATCGATGTTTCCTTTTAATGTGCCTTATGTAAATCTGATTGCACAGATTCCAGCTCCAATAAATCTCGTCTCACCCGGTGCAAGCTGCTCATGCAATAGGCCACCTCAAACACCGACTCAAATCTCATATGGCGCCATCAATGCGCCGACAAGCTACAGTTTGAACAAGCTACAGTTTGAACATGACACATAAAGAGAAACGAACTCTGGAAAAGAAGTATCTAGCCCACGTAACGTTCCACAAGCACGCCAAGTGCTAAAATACCACCCTAGGGAGACGGATAGCGCCATACGCTACAAAACACAAGCACGGCTAAGGTGCAATAAATGACCTGCATTTGAGAGTCATCCTACTCATATAATACCACCAACAATACTAATTTTGTAAAGCCAACCAAGAGTACGCAAATCAATACACAAAGCCTCTTACACAGGACATCGTTCCCAGGTGACACTAAAGAAAATGCCAGCTTACTCTGAACACCTGAATTCTTCCCTACTAATCAGTGCTCATGACATTCTTATCAACACTGAACCGCAATATTGATCCTCATCATCCAATTCCCATGCTGCTCACTGCACCTATCGTGCCGCTACGCGAGAGTAAAAGAATTTTCTCATAATCCATGTACTACTAGTAGAATGAACACTTCATTGGCTAGAACCCCTGTCACTCAACTCATTTCAGAAGAACAATGGCAACACGCAACTGTATTCCCATAACCACAGAAAATACAAACCTCAAGTTGTGGTTCAAACCATCATGACTCTTTCGGAGTCCATTCACACAACAAGACCATTCGAATCAAATATCTCCCAAATCCATCAAGTCATAGTGGCTATCAGACCTGCACGCACAACCACATACCCGCATGTAAAACTTCACACGCCGAAGGAACTGATCATTGCCACCATCACACCGATTCGACCATTACTAACCGACCTAACTTCATTCAATTTACTCTTGACCTGACTTAGAAATATAATAGCTCCATTCACAACATGACGAACTTAATTCGCACTCACCTCGAGTGACCCAAATTGCGAGACCACATCGTCTCAATACTCATGAACCATCTCATACCCTCCTTATGTGCTCAATATTATCTCAGATTGGTACACCCATTCTGCAAGACCTTCTGCGAATCCGAAGCTGTTTCTTCCTTTCCTCCAATACTGCACCGTATACCCAATGGTAACATAGAATATTCTAAGTTTCGTTCGCAATCCACTGTGAAGACTCGATCCTTAACCACACATCGGATCGTTCTACACTTCCTCAAGGCGCGCGGCTATCCTACCACAAAAATCCATATGCTAATCTATGACTCTTATTTCGGTTAAGCTATCTTCTTTAAGAAACTTTTCAACCTCTGCTTCTTATACTTGGCCTGCTAGTACTTCAACCACCGCGAAACACTTTCTGCCATGTTGTTCCTCATACTTCGCTGCTCACGTATTGCATCAAATCGAAATCCATCTTTGCAGCACCTGAACCAATAAAATGTTATCGACTCTAAGCCTCATCGAAGATCATCTTTCTCGAGCTATCCACATCAAAAATACTAATTTGATATTTTTTTTTAACCACTGCACTCAACTATCCCTGGCAACCACCCCTCCGGCACCATTTCATAGCACCATGCTCCGAAGGCCAAAAATCCAAAAGGACAGTAACACCGACGAACCATAATGCGTTCAAACAAGGATGACGACACCGCATCACATTGAAAATTCCATCATGCTTGAAAATATCAAGTCTTGTTGCTTCATCAACCAAACATTGCCTTTCTTTCGCTGGAGTTAAATGCTGAACCTATAAATCATACACTGAGAAATCCTCCTTTCGAGTCATTCACTGCCGCATTCCATACATAAGCACTCTACCAGTTCACCAACATTGTATGACAACAAGGAATAGACATCGTAGCAATTCGTGCACGGTCTCAAAACCATAGAAGATGCAGATACTAAGCTGGAGCATAAGAACATCCTTCCATAAGACAATGATAATAGCCTGCCCGAACACGCATCTGGCACCACGTCTATAGTACTACTACAACTCTTCGACGCCCAATTGATCACAAGCGCTTCGTGTCGCATAAGATTAAGTAGGAAGGAAATAAAGGCATAAGCCTCAATAGAATCAAACCGCACGATAAGGATATCAAGAATATGAAGTTTTTCCTAAAAAGGTTTTGCAGTCTCTCGAAGATAAGTACAGACGTCTCCGTACCGATCCGCGAGACTCTACTAAACCCGCTCATGACTCGCGAGACCTATGTAACCTAGGCTCTAATACCAACTTGTCACGATCCAAAATCCCAACCCGGTCGTGATGGCGCCTCTCATGAAGACAAGGCCAGCCAATCCAAACTAAACCTTGATTTGAACAGTTAGCAACACGAAAATAATATAAGTATAGTCTAACAACAGAATTTAGCGAAAATCTAACAAACCATCCCGGCTACAGCCCTCAGATCGGGGTGTCACAAATCACTAATGAAATCCTAAGAATAAAATAACTATTACAATATCTTTGGCACAATTGTTTGAAGAAAGTGGAAACAACATAAAAAAAGAGATATGGGGCTGCGGACGCCAACAGCTACCTCGTAGTCTCTGAATCACCACCCTGACAATAGTAGTCAATACCTCGGGGCGGAACCGATAACGCCTGAATCTGCACACATGGTGCAGGGAGTAATGTGAGTACTTCCAACTCAGTGAGTAATACATATAAATAATGACTGAAAGTAAGAAAACACATAAGTCATAAAGCAATCCACGATGAAACGGTAAGAAAAAACATGTAAATATCCTAAGCAAATAACATGAAGTAAATGGAAACAACACCAACACAACAAAAATGCAATGCCATGCAAGTCATGACTATCGTGGCGGCGTGCCACCCGTTCCCTGGGTACCCGGCGCTCACTGTGGGGAGTTCAGTAGCACAAGATCTCGTGACGGCGTGTCACCCGATCCATTCACATCACATCTCGTGGCGGCGTGCCACCCGATCCAATTTATATTCCGTGGCAGTGTGCCACCCGATCCAATTTATATTCCGTGGCGGCGTGCCACCCGATCCAATTTATATTCCGTGGCGGCGTGCCACCCGATCCATCTAAAATTATTTAAAAATATCATTTAAATCTCAGGCCCTTGGCCTCATATCACTCTGTAAAACCTCACATTTGGCCCTCGGCCGCACTCAGTCAGTAAAATCATCTCATGCCCCTCGGGCATATTAAAACAGTAGTTCTCAGCCCAAAACATCATTTAAAATAATATGTAAACCTCAAAAACTGAGTAAAACTGGCTGAGTTGTAAAACAGTGGAAGAACCACATGACTGAGTTCAAATAATGATTCAATCAGTGACAAATACCCCTGAAGGGTTCACATAACCGGCGCGAAGCCCAAATATAGCAATCAGCCCAAATCATGATAATATCAAATCAGTTCCAATCAAATATGTAGTAAAAATCATCAATCAGGACGGACCAAGTCACAATCCCCAGTAGTAAACGACCCCACGCTCATAATCGAGCGTGTGCCTTACTTCAATATAGCACTACGATGTGCAATCCGGGGTTTCAAACCCTCAGAACATCATTTAAGATCATTACTCACCTCAAACCGGCTAAATCCTTAGCCCACGACGCCTTTGCCCTTCAAATTGGCCTTCACGTGCGTCGAATCTATCCAAATTCAGAACAAATACGTCACAATATGTTGAGGGAACAAAGCCCAAGCAAAAACAATCAAAAATACCAAGAAATTCGGAAATTAGCAAAACCCGAGCCCCTGGCCCACTTCTCGAAGTTCAAAAATTTTCACATCAACGGGTTCCTTATCTCCCCACGAGTTCGTACATAGCAAAAGTTCTCAAATCCGGCCCCAAATGGTCCTCCAAATACCCAATTAAAATTTTATAATCCCAAGCCCTATTTCTTCCGTTTTTAGCAAGACTTCAATGATTTTCTAGGTGGATTTCACAATATAAACGAGTTTTAGGTCCAAAATTCTTACCTCCAATCGATTCTCCTTGAATCCCTCATTAATTTCTTTCAAGAACCTCCAAAAATGAGAAACTATGGGTGAAACTATATCCAAAATCGCGGACAAAATAAGGCTTAAAAAATTCTGCCCAGGCTTCATGGAGTTGTACCTTGCGCTGTGCAGGTTGTACATCCTCTTATCATTTTTCCCTTGCTGTACACCTTCTATTAAAACGCTCATAACTCCTTGTGGAAATATCCAAATGAGCAACGGTTTGAAGATTTAGAAACTAGACTCGAAGATCTTTCATTTGATAGGTTTTACACTACATAAATTTTTATATATTCTGAGATATGAGCTTCTAAAGTGCATCAAGAAATTCTGTCAAAACTGCTCCACCAGCCAACTTCGATCAATCATCAAGTTCTCATAGAATATCCAAATCATGAATGGTTTAGATTTCTGGAAACTAGAATACAAGGTCTACAACTTTTAGTTTTGGATCATCTCCAAATTCCTTACAAATTATGAGATATAAGCTTCCAAAATCGGTCCTGTGCAGCAGAAATTTCTGCCATGCTTACTGCCTGGAAAACAACAGCAGTACCAGTCAACTTTAAACAATCGTAACTTTCTGTATATATGTCCAAATGATTGATGGTTTATCATTCTGGAAACTAGATTCAAAGAGCTACAACTTTTATCTTTTGTAATTTTTCTGATTCTTTATAGATTGCAAGATATGAGCTTCCAAACTGGACTACACGCACTAGTTTTTCTGCAATTTTCTGCAATTTTTTTTTCATATTTTCCAAAGATGAAATAGTCCGTTTAACCACCTAAAACTCACCCGAGCCATTCGGGACTCCGTCTGGATATACCAACAAGTCCTAAAACATATTACGGACTTAGTCGAGGCCTTAAATCACATCCAACAATGCTAAAAACACGAATCATACCCCAATTCAAGCCTAATGAAAATAATAAATTCCAACTTCTACATTCGATGCCGAAACCTATCAAATCGAGTCCGATTGACCTCAAATTTTGCACACAAGTCATATATGACATAACGGACCTATGAACTTTTTCAAAACTGGATTCTGACCCCGATATCAAAAAGTCAACCCCTCGGTCAAACTTTCCAAAAATCTTCTATTTTCCAACATTCGCCAAAATGCGTTGAATTGTCCTACGGACTTTCAATTTTAAATCCGGACATACGCCTAAGTCCGAAATCACCATACGAAGCTATAGCAACTCTCGGAATTTCATTCCGACCTTCGGATCAAAATCTCGCCTAACAACCGAAAATCGCCAAAATACTAACTCCACCAATTCAAGCCTAATTCTACACGAGTCCTCCAAAATCAATTCCGATCACACTCCTAAGTCATAAATCATCTCCCAAAACTAGTCGAATCGTCGGAATTCACATCCGAGCCCTCTAACTCATAAGTCAACATCCGGTTGACTTTTTCAACTTAATCCTTCTTAAAAGAGACTAAAAGTCTCATTTCTTACCTAATCCACTCCGAACGCAAACTACTCAACTCGATCACATAAAACATGGATAACGAAGCATAATGCAGCAGAAATGGGGAAAACGGAGCGGTAACTCATGAGGTGATTGGCCGGGTCGTCACAAGTATTTAGTCACTTCAGCATTGCATTCAAATTACTATCAACACACGAGAAAGTCTACTGTTCTTAGCAAATAACTCTCTTTTTATCTTTCAGCATTTTTTATTCAAGCTTTGCTCAATCAAGTTCTCGCAACCAGTTTGTTCAAGGATCTTCGAATAATAATCATCTCTCTTATACTTTCTTGTCAATACATTATGTACGTTTATATTTATCTCAATCGCTTCACTATTTTCGGATTGAATCATTTGCGTATGGCCTAATTAATATAAATTTAATTGATTTAATCTAATAATCAAATTTTAGGTTAAATGGTAGTTAGTGGCGCTGCATTTTCTATGTTTGCTTCTGAAGGAATATGATCTTCTTTGTTGATTCTCAATCGTTTACATGATCACTATTTATAGTGCTAGAATACAAATCAAAGACCAATAGGGATTAGTATAGGGACTAAGTCAAATCAATGGAAGATATGGAATAATAAAAGATATTCTCCTAACATAAAAGATACTCTCCTAATATAAAATATAATCTCCTAATATAAAAGATATTCTCCTAATATAAAAGATATTCTCCTAATAGTCCCCCTCAACTTGAACGTGGGTAGGCTGAAACGTTTAAGCTGGATCGAAACGAGTCAAATACGTATCTCGGGAGTCCTTTAGTAAAGATGTCCGCATACTGTGATGAAGACGGCACATGAAGAACTCGAATGTGACCGATCTGAACTTTCTCCCGAACAAAGTGAATATCCATCTCTACGTGTTTGGTACGCTGGTGCTGCACGGGGTTGCCTGACAAATAAACGGCTGAGACG
>MCJB01003092.1:0-13933 GCA_002018475.1 Nicotiana obtusifolia
CAACTGATGAAGCTCAAACTACCGAGGAAGAAGAATTCTCGGACGAGGAACTATACGACGATGAGCTTTAAACAGTTGGTTTCTTTAACAACTCTCGTTTATAGCTATATATTTTCTTTATATCTTTCAATCTAAATATGTATTATATTATGCAGATGACAGGCAAAGGTCGAGGTAACGCTGATTCTAGTACTTCTCGGGGTCGAGAAAAGGGTAAGAAACAAATGAGGAGGGTAGAAGATTACACTCCAATTAGTCCTGCCGTTCCAGAGTTGCAGATGCCTACGTATCTTCCTCCACCCTGGGGCTATTCTGAGCTGCCCCAGCATCACCAGCCCTACACATTCTTGCAAACACCGGGTCTTCCATCACAGGGCCCTTGGATTGTACGTCCGACGTACAGTCCACCTACCGCACATCCACGTGGATCTCAGCCATCTTCATCGCATGGACCGCATCGGTCCATGTCACATCCACATGGAGCACATTATCATCGCTGCAGCCACTAGGGTCACAGCCACTGGGGTTGCTGCCACTCGGGTCGCAGCCCTCGGGTCACAACAATCAGTGACATGTCCCATTGCGGCACATACAGCTGCGTCGCAGGGCTCGCAGCCATCTTCGTCGGGGACTCCATCTATTACAGGCATTCGCCTGCGGGATCCTAGCTCTGACCCCCCCCACACCTTCCACACATGCCCCTGCTGATGATGACGAGGAGGTGCATCGGGATGAGTATGGCAGGATCATTATCGTCCCTGAGGGTGACGGGTAAGAGTTATTTGTTATTCTTAACGTTTATTGTTTTCTACGGTTTTACTAAGATATTAATGTGTCTTTTTTTTTTAATTACATTAAAAGTTTATCCTTAGTAATGTTACTACGAGGATAATCACCCAGGCAACTCGAAAGCTATATGATGGCCCTTATGCGACTTGGAGTGAATTTCCATTCTCACTTGAGGAGGCAATTTTCAATGAATTTAAGGTATAAATATTCTTTCAAGCAGTACAATTATTTATATTTATGATATTTCCATCTAAATATTATGATATTTCCATCTAAATACTTAACTTCTCAAATACAGAGCAAGTGTGTGTGGGAACACCGCTATAGTGCGGAGGTAGCTGCTAACTTCCATCTCAAGGCACGCAAGCAGTTGTCCCATTGCTTTTCCAATGCTAGAAGGACGAACACGAAGCCCTCCTGGTTGCAAGATGGTTTTTGGACTGATCTGCAAAGGCAATGGCTAACCGCTGATTTCCTAAAGAAGAGCGAGCAAGGAAAGAAAGCTCGTGCTTCGGAGACGGGAGGCTCTCTGCACACTGGAGGTGCGATCAGCCTCGGTTCAATAAAGAGGAAAATGGTACGTAATTGCTTAATTTAATTTTAATTTTCAACGTCTAATCTGTTTATTAACTAAAATTTATGACTTTTCAGGAGAAGAAGTTAGGCCGTCTGATGAGACAAGATGAGTTATTCAAGCAAACTCATACTATCAAGAAGAAGAAAGATTCGGATGAAGAAAGGTGGGTCGAGGACCGAGCCTCGGCTGTACATGTAAGTTTTCAATTTTTATTAAGTACTTTGATTTAGTTTTATATAACTTTTGAATACTAATTTAATTTTTCTTATAGAGTCGCTTCACAGCTGAGTTGGAAGATTTTGTACGCAGCCAGCCACCATCTTCATCGGGCGAAACAATCTAACCGTCGGACGAGGAAGCTGAGAGACTATGGACGCAGGCTGCTGGCGGTCCAAAAGGGGGGGAAGGTATACGGGCTTCCCGCTAAGAAATTCCACCGCTATAGGTGTGGAATGCAAGGAATAGGCACTTCCTCGCAAGCGGAGTCGCTTGATGGGGAGACCCTCTCCTCTGTGCGGGAGCATGTAGCAAAGCTCACATCCGAGCTAGAAGCTGCCAAGGAAAGAGAGAAGGTTAGAGAAGAAAGAGAAAAGCTTAGAGATGCTCAGTATGCTGCCATACAAGAGCAGCTCAAATCTCTTTTGGCTTCTGGCGCTAATTTTCCGATTCCCCGATCACGTGAATCATCGCCGGATGATAATCTTGATAATGACACTTCATCCGACGATGCCACTCATGATGTAAACATTAGTAGACGTTGAATTGTATTAACATTTTATACAATGTATAAGTTCATTTGAACTTTATAGCTTGTTATTGTTTAATGTCGCTGTTTAATGATGTTTATTGTTGTTGTTATTCTCGTTGTTGTTTATTGTTGTTGTTGTTTTGTTGTTTGTTGTTGATGTTCTTGTTTTCGTGGCATAAAATGCCTATATTAGGAATTTGGTAAGCTGGCAGGTGGTGTAGCTGCCAAAACAAGCAATTTCTGGAAAAATATAACCAAAAAAGCGACCAATTTTGGTATCAAGTTGGTCGCTATTTTGCTGGAAAAAATATGAATCTGCAAATTAGCGACCAACTTTGGTCGCAAGTTGGTCGCTAATTTACAAAAAAAAAAATTAAAAATTTGACATTAGCGATCAACATTGGTCTCTATATATTTTTCGGATTGTTTGGTCCTTTTGTGGTCCTTTTGTTGTAGAGACCAAAGTTGGTCGCAAAATTTGCGACCAACTTTTGTCGCTATTTGTTTGTGACCACCTAAATACTGACCAGGCCTTTTTGGTCGCTTTTTGGTCACTTTTTTGCAATTTGTGACCGACTTTGGTCGCTTTTTTTGGTCGCTTTTTGCCTGTTTTCTAGTAGTGCCTATACCTAGGACGCAAGGTTCGAAATCTTCATGTCCGCGTCGTTTTGAGTGATAGTATAAGGGTAAAACCAAGGCTAATGAGCACTCCGATTCTTCGGTGGAGCAAACGAAGCAAGAACGTAATTACAAGGAATCAAAATCGAAACCAAAGCTGGAAGCCTCTCGTATCAATGCCCGAAGAAAACACCTGCCCCCAGATATCACGGCGTGGATCTTGGCCCGTATCGGTAGCAGATCAGTGAATAGCAAAAAGGAAGATTTTTACCTTTTTTAGAATTGTACTTAGGGTAAAATTCCCCTATAAAGGGGAAGTTTATTATTCAATAAACACAATGTAACACGCATATCAAGGCAATATAAACTTGTTTCCTCTGTTTCTAAGCTATTCAAAGGTTCTTTTCTTGTTCATAACTTTTCATATATATATATATATATATATATATATATATATTGGCTACGAATCGAAGCCAGATTAATTGTTAATCCCACAACCGAGCACGGATTCAATGCTATTGCTGGTTTGGCTGTTTATTCTATCTTTCATTTGCTTAGTTAATATTATTGATCACTTGTATTGGATTAATTAACATATCCTTAAAACCACGTATAAATTTAATTGTTATCCATTTTAAGGGTAAATAGTTTGGCGCCCACCATGGAGTTAAGAATAATAGTGGTAATTCGATACAAATTTCCATAACACACTCTGTTTTACGATTGTTCTTTGAGATTTTAATTTTAGGTCTACCTAAAAATGTCAAACTCTCAGTCTACTCACTTGAATATTAATGCTAAATCTGGTCATCACGGCGAAAATAACAGTATAGCATGTAACAGCAAGGTGCTCTCTGCTGATCCCAATGGAGTCCCAGTTGTAGACCAGTCGATGCCAACTCACATGTGGCCATCGACGCCAACCTGCTGACTGACCCTGAGAACAGCGTATGTGGAAGAGCCCGTCCAACCACTCGGGGTACTGTCGCGCCCCATTTTCTTCGAAAAGCGGATTTCGACGTGTGATAACTCTTTTAAATGGGTATTAAAAGAGAAGAGTCGCCACCTAATGATTTTGAGGTGCGTTAGGGCACCTATTTGCAAATAACTCTGTTTGACTAGTTTGTGTCACCAAAGATCGGGTAAAGGCTCAACTTACCTCAAAGAGAAGGTGTTAGGCACTCTTCGAGGTCCACAATTGTGGGTCCCGACCGAACTTTAAATTATGTGGATTACGTAATTAGGCTAGGTGATCAAATAAATAAAGGAAAATCTAGAAGCCAAAGAGTCTTATCAGAACATGTGAGAATCGGCACAAATCTTAATGATTACAAGAATATAATTACATTGATCTATGTTAGATGAATAAGTGTAAATAACAAATACATAAAGAAAATTGGGGGGGAGGGGGTCCTAAGTTTTTTAGCCTAAAGGATCACCTCGTGCAACATAAATAATACTTCGCAACTCCTTTGAGACAGGCGTTGCTCATATTATTCAGCGAGCACAGACTATCATCTCCTGCTACCCGATTACTATGTTAAAGTTGTTTACCTAAAGGCGCTCTAATTCAATTCTAGGTCGTACCATATGCGTGCACTACCCGTCCCATACCTATGGTCCAGGAGGCTTTGGACCTCTATTTGGGTGGTTCCAGACTTTGCTTGGGATGCCCAAAATGATAAAACTAGCGCACATTCAAAAACATGTTGGACTAACATAAGTAAAATTAAAGGCTCAAGTTAACCTCCACACATAAACAACAAATGCATGCGGATAGTTAGGCAATAGACAATTTCAGACGCATTAGAGTCATTAAGTCCTATAGGCATAGTTTCTATGTGATTCTGATCTCTAGCGTTGTACAGGCAGCATTTTCAGCTTTAAACTAATGAATTTGCATATTAAAGGTATTACAAACCTATAGGCATGACATCTACATTGTTCGTGCGATGAGGCGGTAAGGCTATTCAAAAACTCAAGGTTTACGACACTGATTTTATAAAGATGCTTTTTAGGCAGGTGACAGTATCCTATAGACAAGATTTCTAACAATTGACAATTGAAATTGATTTTCTAATGTTTTATCCCTAGAGGCATGTTATCTAAGGCGGGCAGTGTGGTGAAGGTAACAGAAGTAGTCGATTGATCGATTAAGGTCCTATATCCATGATATCTAGATAAATAGTATACTAAAAGCAATAGAGGCGAATGATTGATTGATTAGTTGGATCCTTATAGACATGGTATAGACTAGCCAAGCACATTCTATTGCATCCTATAGGCATGTTGTCTAAACGTGCACAATGAGAAACAAGTTCAGATAATGCTTAAACTAACATGCTTTGAGTGGTGTACAAGTATTAGACAAGTTAAGTGAAGTGTGTGATTTCCTATAGCATGCTTTATATTAGTATACAACACACTAAACTAAATAACATATAAGGCATGCTGAACCAAATAGCAAATAGAACACATAGACCCTATAGGAAAGTATTCTACCCTTTTATGCAAGTATTAGAATACCTCAGCTCCTTTCATTAACTTCCCTATCATTCGTTATTACAAGTTATTACAGCCTGAATGAAATAATACAAATTAAATGTGAATAGCTGCAGAAGAAGACAACTATAGGCCCAATGATAGGCCCATTACAGATAACCCAGTGTTTTTCCTATGCCTTTGACAGCTCCAGTATACTCAAAACCCAACTCATAAGACCAGTAGTAAGTATGAATCCAACAGCCAGGCCCAACATCACATAGAACAGACACCAAACCCAAACGAAGGATTCACACATGATTACAAGGAACATACTATATGCTGAACTAACTAAACAAGAAGGGAGGTCCGCACACCTATTTTTTTAAGACTGTAAAGCTAATTATCACCAAGACATATAGACAAATTCATGTGACATGTTGGCAGGACACACACAAGACGAGTTCATGCTTGCATTTTCCAAGTTTAAGGGACATGATTGATTATCACAGAATAACAGACTACTTCTAAAGAAGTTTCAAGCATTAATATGGTCAAAACAGCTCAAGGCAATTTCAAGCAGGGGATTTACTTATGAAAGCTGAAGGATCAACAGAGAACAACCCTAATATAGTCGTTTTAGCATAAAGACTGACAGTATAGGTTCATAATAAGCGAAAGTGTATAGCATGTGCAACATTAGTAGAATTGAGGAGGCATATCACTTAGGTTAACATGGTGAGCATACATGCTTATTTTTCAGAACAACAAGATTATAGTAAAGCATGAATTAGCCTAAAAGAGACTCAAAACTAGAAATTTAAGGCATGAAGGTCTGACACAATCATAGTCAAGCAAGTAGGCATGGTCTATAGCAGCTAATAAGAATCTTAATTGTGCTGAGTGTAACATAGAGGTCCCTAAGTTCAAAAATATCATGGTAGAAGGTATTGTCAACTTAAGGTCAAGCATACCAGAAAGATTTCAGAACTTAAACCAGTCAACCAGGCATAATACAGAAAAAAATACAAGTGTATTAGGATTCAACTGGGAACCTAGGCAATACTAAAGAGCACAAAGTTTCCTAAATACCACATTACAATCCTTAAACCCACATGTTTGGTTAAATATTGCGACAACAATTATGGTTCATGTAAGCAGATATAAAAAAAAAAAAAAGCAGAGTTCACATAAAACAGTTATCAATAGAAGTTCATTAAGGAAAATTCTGGGTAAGAGATGATTCCCTAGGAATCTCAATGTGAGAATCCAAAGACGTGAGAAAAACTCATAATAGACAGCTGAACAACAAAGAAAACTTAAAGATACAAAGTCATTCAAGCTGAACACATAGGAGTTTAAAGAATTAGGCAAGTTGTCACAATAGGAGATTCAGAACTGCAGGATAGCTATAATGCAGGTAGAACTGCCAATGATTACAGCACAATATTGGAGTCATATTGGTTCGAACAACATGGATATACGAAGCACTTGGAACAAGCAAAAGAGGATAGAATTGCAAAAGTCAAGACACTCACCAGTTTGCAGATTCAACAAACAAATAGAAGACAAGGTTAAGTGTCAGAAACAGCTCGAATATCACCAGCAAAGAGAACAGCCAAAAAGACCCAAATCCTAGTGCGTCAGAGTTCACATGAGCCTCTAATGAGCTCCGAGCAGTGCTCGCACTAGAGAGGTCATCAGAGAGGGTTCCGATGGCCTTGGCTTTCAGCCGGCCAAGAATAGTAGATTCAGAATAGTATCAAGTGAGTGAGAGTATGAGAGAACAATAGTGATTAAAAAGCCCGTTAAAGGGGATTCAGGGAGGGGTTTATATATTAGTAAAACTGAACGAACAAATAAGGAAACATGGTCGATCAAACATAATAAAGGAAATAATAGCATGCTGAATCAATTTAGAATTAAATTAGGAGAAAAATTAGGCAAACCTTAGTTCTGCCCAGAATCTCAAATTGGAATCTTGGTAAATCAGACCCACATAATCTTGCCATGAGTGTATATAGACGAAAATTCGTCTGAATCTTGAGGAGTGAGTCTGATTTCTCTTAACTCGGAATATTGGTGCTTGTCAAAAATGGGGCAAGTACTATGTAATACCATAATCTTGTAAAGAAAAACGAGATAATCCATAAAAGGTAAGTGAATCATGGCAGGAATCCATGAATTAATCGGATTCAGAGAAGGTTGGTGAAGGCGGCTAGGGTTTCTGAAGGAGGGAGGAGGAGAGACGAGGGAAACGAGGGCGACAGTCTGTAGGAGAATGGGGATTAGGGTTTGGGGTTGGGTTATTAAAATTGGTAGGATAGTTGTGGGAAGTTGATCTTGAGAGATCAACGGCCAAGATTAAAACTCAAGCGGGGCGGGTTGGTTTTATGGGTCGTGACCGAGTTGGATCAAAAGGGTCGTTTGGTTTGGGCTAAAGGGATTGGGCCAGGGATTTGGATCTGTTTGGTCCCAAAATTAGCCCTTCATTGGGCTTTAAAACTAAATATATGAAATTTATGAAATTTATGAAACAATAATTTATAAAAGTGATTAACAAAAAATAAAAATACTATTTATGCAGTAAAATGCTGGAAAATAATAGCTTAACATAAAAATATAAAAAATGTTATTATAACATAAAGAATATAATAAATATAATTATGTATAGAATGTAGGCTATTCTTGCAAAAATTGTGTAAATAGGTAAAAATGCAAATGTAATCACATGCAATAAAGTAAAAATATTGTAAAACATTATATGTGGATGTAAATGATAAACTTGGATGATTAAGTCACCACAAAATAATTTAAGGGGTAATTGATGCATATTCAAGTAATTAAAATGCAAGAAAATTAATTTTAAAGCTTTAAAAATTATAAAAATTATAGAAAATACTTGTATAACTCTTGTAAATTAAGTAATGATGCAAAATGATATTTTGAAAGTATATATACTATTAAAAAATATGAGGGCAAAAATTGGGTAACAACAGGTACGCTCGAAGGTGAAGGCGGCAGGATCAATATGCGGGTGATCTTTGAAATGTTACACTCCCATCAGGCGGCGATAGCATAGCTGCAGAATCAAAGTCGTGCCCCAGCAGAGTTGAATCCGAACCATCTCAGGAAAATACCCGAAGAAATGAGCAATCCACAGAAAGGCTGGGTGAAGCTGACCTCGGGACCAACCCCGAAATAATAAAAATGCTTTAGGAACTGACAAAGCGGGTGGAATCGGGGGAGAATAAAATTGAGGCCGTCAACAAAAAAGTGGAGACCTATAATTCCAGATCAATCAAATCGCAGGAGCGTCTCCGATATTGAAAGGCCTGGACTCCAAGAAATTTATCCAATAGCCTTTCCCTCGAGCGCGGTACTGAAGCCAATCTTGAAGAAGTTTCGTATGCTTGATATTCCAAAGTATAACGGAACCACGAATCCAAATGAGCATGTGACCTCCTACACATGTGCCATCAAGGGAAACGACATAAAGATGACAAAATTGAATCGGTTTTTCTAAAGAAGTTCGAAGAAACCCTGTCAAAAGGAGCAATGATATGTTATCACAACTTACTCCCAAATTCTATTGATTCATTTTCTATGCTTGCAGATGCCTTTGTGAAAGCACATGTTGGGGCCATCAAGGTCGAGACCTGTGACGACCCGGCCAGTCGTCTCGTGGGTTACCACTCCGTCTTCCCCATTTTTTGTCCCATTATATTTCGTTATCTATGTTTTATGTAATCAAGTTGAGTAAGTTGCATTCGGAGTAAAATCAGTAAGAAATGAGACACTTAGTCTCTTTCAAGAAGGCTTAAGTTGTAAAAGTCAACCGTATGTTGACTTATGAGTTAGAAGGCTCGGATGTGAATTTCGATGATTTGGTTAGTTTCGGGAGAGGATTTATGACTTAGGAGAGTGATCGGAATTAGTTTTGGAGATCCGTGTAGAATTAGGCTTGAATTGGTGAAGTTAGAATTTTGGCGATTTCCGGTTGATAGGCGAGATTTTGATCCGAGGGTCGGAATGGAATTCCGAAAGCTGCTGTAGCTTCGATATGTAATTTATGAATTGTGTGAAAAATTTCAGGTCATTCGGACGTGGTTTGGTCGAGTTTAGATCAAAAGAGCGATTTAGAAGATCTTGAGGTCCTTAGGCTTGAATCCGATGCGAATTTGATGTTATGATGTTAATTTGAACGTTCCGAAGGTTGGAAAAAGTTTGAATAATGTTATGGGACATGTTGTCATGTTTGGTTGAAGTCCCAAGGGTCTCGAATGGATTTTGGATGGTTGATGGAGTTTAACTTTGGCATTTCAAGAAGGTGTCGATGTCGTACCTTCAAGAAAAAGTGGTATCATATTATGCAAATGAACTCCAAATTCAATTTTTATTGAAGCATTAGATCCATATCGAAATTTCGGAGCCATAGCAAAAAGAATCGTCCAATTCGGACATCGTGTGAAGAAGTTATGCCTATTTTTGTGTCAGGAAAAAATGCCAGTGCCCAGGACAGTGCCAGGCGCCGCCCAGGGCGCCCGAGGCAGCGGAGGCTACTGGAATCAGCGCCACAGGCAGCGCCCGCCCGAGGCAGGAAGACGTTATAAAACGGGGGTTTTGTCCATTTTAACATATTTGGGGCTAGGGAGCTCGGATTGAAGCGATTTTTGAGGCGATTTTCAAGGAAAACATCGGGGTAAGTGTTCTTTATCATAAATCCTTCATAGATCATGATTCCATACTCATTTACATCATGAATCCGTGAATTTATGGAAGAAAATTCAGATTTTTACCAAGTCTTCCAAGAACAAAAATTTAAGATTTGAAAGTCAATCCAATGTCGGAATTCAATAATTTTTGTATGGTTGAACTCGTATCGGAATGGGTTATCACATTTTGTGGGTTTTTGTACGATTACGAGAAGTGGGCCCCACTGATAATTTTGAGTTAAATTTCGGATTTTAATCCGAAAAATTTGTAAATTCATATGGAATTAGTTTCTACTATGTGTATTGAGAGTATTAAATTATTTGTGACTAGATTCGAAGCCTTCGGACGCAAAGTTTCAAGGCAAAGGTTTGTCGGAACCTTGAATTCAGTTGCAAAGCGAGGTAAGTGTCCGCTCTAAGTACGACGTTGTTAAATTGTTACTTTAAGTACGACGTATAGGCATGGTGACGAGTGCCTCTACGTTGGTGTCAAGTATGACCGTGGGTCGTGTATGGATGATTGTTTTGATGTTATTGCTCTCTTGTTGAGAAATTATGATATTGTTTTGTTTCCTTACTGAAATTCTTGTGATTTGTGAGATGACTATTGAAATGGGAGCGGGTGGTACGCCTACCACAAATTTTAAGGAAATGGGGTCGAGTTGCACGCCTGCAACAGGATTTTAAGGAAATGGGGTCGAGTTGCACGCCTGCAACATGGACATAATGAAATGGGGTCGGGTGGTACGCCTACCACGGATTATAATGAAATGGGGTCGGGTGACACGCCTGCTACAAGATATTGTGAAATGGGAGCGGGTGGTACGCCTACCACAGATTATAAGGAAATGGGGTCGAGTTGCACGCCTGCAACAGGATTTTAAGGAAATGGGATCGAGTTGCACGCCTGCAATAGGATATGACAGAAAGTGAAAGTTGTCTGAAATTTTCTCTTGATTTGTGTTGGAATTTAATTTGTAGTTTCTTTACTATCCATCGATGATATGTTGTTTTAACTGTTATCCCGAAGTATATTCCCTTTTTTTTTTCTTTTCCCACTTAATTGGTTCATTTATTTCTATCTTTTTACTGTATATGTGTGTGTGTGTATATATATATATATATGTGTGTGTGTGTGTGTGTATATATATATATATATTGGTATATAACTGCACAGGTTTATTTGGAGTCTGGTCCTAGCCTCGTCACTACCTCGCCGGGGTTAGGCTAGGCACTTACCAGCACATGGGGTCGGTTGTGCTGATACTACACTCTGCACTCTTTTGTGCAGATCCCAGTACCGCAGGCTTTGGACTGTAAGGAGCTTCCGGCTTCTGATTATCAGGCGACTTAAGGTAGTCCTACAGGCGTCCGCGGACCTTGGAGTCTCCTGCTTTCTATTTTGTCTGTTTCTTTTTGTAGTCCCGGAAACAGCATTTTGTTATTTCTTTCAGACCCTTACTTGTAGTAAATCTTAGACAGCCTGTGAAACTGTGACACCAGATCTTGGGTAGTTTGTAAAAGAGATTTTATATTTTATGCATTTCGCTCATTAAATGGTGTTGTTTATTTATTGTTCGTTTTAGTTGAATGGATTTCTAATGAAAACGTGGTAAATAATTCGGTTGATTGGCTCGCCTAGCTATCACTAGTAGGCGCCATCATAACTCCCGAAGGTGGGAAATCCGGGTCGTGACAGGTTGGTATCAAAGCTCTAGGTTACATGTGTCTCACAGTTCACAGACAAGCTCAGTAGAGTCTGAGGGATCGGTATGGAGACGTCTGTATTTATCCCCTAGAATCTATAGAGTTAGGAAAAACTTCATATTTGTTCTTTATTATCGTGCGGTTTTGTTTCTTAATGTTAATTGAATTCCTATTATGTTCCTCGCAGATGGCGAGAACACGCACTTCCTCTTCTTCCGCTCAACAGCCCGAGCCCCCAGCAACAGCTCCTACACGGGGCAGAGGGCGAGGCCGAGGCCGTGCTAGGGGTCGGGGCAGGGGCAGGACTCAGCCTCCTGCAGCGGCACCAATTGCAGAACCTCAGATTGATCTTGAAGAAGAGGTTCCAGCCCCAGCAGCTCCGGTGGACCCAGCTCAGGTCCCAGAGGGGTTTATTGCTACCCCAGTTTTTCAGGACGCTCTGGTCCGGTTGGTGGGCCTTATGGAGAATGTTACTCGAGCAAGCTTACTCCCTGCAGCCTCAGCCACTTCTCAAGCTGGAGCAGGGGCTCAGACTCCTACTACTCTTACTCCGGAGCAGGTAGCTCCCCAGGCTCAAGTTCCGGTGGTTCAGCCAGCTGTGGCAGTTCAGCCGGGAGCAGTAGCTCAGCCCGGCAATGGAGCTTCTATGTCCGCCGATGCCTTGTGGAGATTGGATAGGTTCACCAAACTCTTCACTACCACCTTCAGCTGTGCTTCATCGGAGGATCCCCAGGATTTTCTATACAGTTGCCACGAGGTTCTCAAGAACATGGGCATTGTTGAGACCAGTGGGGTAGATTTTGCTGCATTCCGCCTGTCCGGATCCGCCAAGACTTGGTGGAGGGATTATTGCCTAACTAGGCCAGCCGGTTCACCATCTCTAACTTGGGAACAATTTACAGAGTTGTTTCTGGAGAAGTTTCTCCTCGTTACTCAAAGAGAGGCCTATAGGAGACAGTTTGAGCGTCTTCAACAAGGATCCATGACAGTTACCCAGTATGAGTCCAGGTTCATCGATTTGGCTCGGCATGCTCTCATCATACTTCCTACAGAGAGGGAGAGGGTGAGGAGATTTATTGACGGTATCATCCAGCCGATTCGCCTTCAGATGGCTAGGGAGACTGGGAGTGAGATTACCTTCCAGGAGGCGGTCAATGTGGCCCGCAGAGTTGAGATGGTTCTGTCACATGGGGGTGGTCATGGGTCGGATAAGAGACCCCGTCACTCCGGCAGATTCATTGGTGCTTCGTCTGGAAGCAGGGATTCCTATGGTAGAGGCCATCCTCCTAGGCCTTTTCAGTCAGCTCTTCAGGTTTCCCACAGCGCTTCAGGTAATCGTGGTTCCCAAGTACAACATCTTGATCAGCAGTACCTCAGTGCACCACCGCTTCAGAGTCTCCAGCATCGACAGTCGAGGGCTTGTTTTACTTGTGGTGACCCGAGGCACATTGCTAGAAATTGCCCTCAGGTTTCGAGCAGTTCTCCGCATCAGGGTTCTCGTGCTGCGTTACAGGCACTAGATGTTTCGCAGCTAGCTAGAGACGGGGGTAGAGGTGCTAGAGGTAGAGGTAGAGGTGCTGGAGGTGGAGGTCAGGTCGGCAGAGGTGGGGGCCAGCCAGCAGCGGGCCGTCCAAGGGATGTCGCTCAGGGTGGTGGGGCTCAGCCCCGATTATGCTTTCCCAGCCCGGCCCGAGGTAGAGGCTTCAGATGCAGTGATTACAGGTATGGTTCTGGTTTGTGACAACGAGGCTTCAGCCTTATTTGATCCAGGGTCTACCTACTCGTATGTCTCATCTTATTTTGCACCATATCTGGCCATGCCTAGTGATTCGCTGAGTGTTCCTGTTTATATGTCCACTCCGGTGAGTGATTCCATTGTGGTTGATCGAGTCCATCGTTCCTGTGTGGTAGTGATTGGGGGTTTTGAGACCCGTGTAGACTTATTACTTTTGGATATGGTTGATTTTGATATCATATTGGGGATGGACTGGCTATCACCTTACCACGCCATCCTAGAAGGTAATCTCACTCCCAGTCTCCCTAGCCATCTGAAGGCGAATCGGCTGGATGAGACCGTCAATAAATCTCCTCACCCTCTCCCTCTCTGTAGGAAGCATGATGAGAGCATGGCGAGCCAAATCGATGAACCTGGACTCATACTGGGTAACTGTCATGGATCCTTGTTGAAGACGCTCAAACTGTCTCCTATAGGCCTCTCTTTGAGTAACAGGGAGAAACTTCTCCAGAAACAACTCTGTAAACTGTTCCCAAGTTAGAGATGGTGAACCGGCTGGCCTA
>MCJB01003093.1:10799-23827 GCA_002018475.1 Nicotiana obtusifolia
ACCCGACCCCATTTCATTATAATCTGTGGTAGGCGTACCACCCGACCCCATTTCATTATGTCCATGTTGCAGGCGTGCAACTCGACCCCATTTCCTTAAAATCCTGTTGCAGGCGTGCAACTCGACCCCATCTCCTTAAATTTGTGGTAGGCGTACCACCCGCTACCATTTCAATAATCATCACACAAATCACAATAATTTCAGTAAGGAAACAAAACAATATCATAATTTCTCAACAAGAGAATAATAACATCAAAGCAATCATCCATACACGACCCACGGTCGTGCTTGACACCAATGTAGAGGCACTCGTCACCATGCCTATACGTCGTACTTAAAGTAACAATTTAACAAATAGAACACGACTTCTAATCCCTCAAGCTAAGGTTAGAACGGACACTTACCTCGTTTTGCAACTGAATTCAAGGTTCCGACAAACCTTTTCCTTGAAACTTTGCGTCCGAAGGCTTCGAATCTAGTCACAAATAATTTAATACACTCAATACACATAGTAGAAACTAATTCCATATGAATATATAAATTTTCTGGATTAAAATCCGAATTTAACTCAAAATTGCCAGTGGGGCCCACTTCTCGTAATCGTACAAAACCCACAAAATGTGATAACCCATCCCGATACGAGTTCAACCATATAAAATTTGTCGAATTCCGACA
Organism: Nicotiana obtusifolia; assembly: GCA_002018475.1. Taxonomy (NCBI): domain Eukaryota; kingdom Viridiplantae; phylum Streptophyta; class Magnoliopsida; order Solanales; family Solanaceae; genus Nicotiana; species Nicotiana obtusifolia. The sequence continues at coordinate 11,475 of MCJB01003093.1, forward strand.
TCGGATTGGCTTTCAAATCTTAATTTTTGTTCTTGGAAATTTGGAAGAAAAATAGATTCATGGATTTATGATGTAAATGAGTATGGAATCATGATCCATGAAGGATTTATGATAAAGAACACTTACCTTGATGTTTTCCTTGAAAATTGTCTCAAAAATCGCCTCAATCCGACCTCCCTAGCCCCAAATATGTTAAAATGGCCAAAATGGCCAAAACCCCTGCTTATAGACCCTTTCTGCCTCAGTTTGCGACCTCAAGGTCCATTCCGCGATTCGCATTTGTTGATCCGCGATCGCGGATCTCACATTTCGGCAGATTTTTTCCTCGTCGCGAAAATAGGCATAACTTTCTCATACGATGTCCGAATTGGACGATTCTTTTTGATATGGCTCCGAAATTTCGATACGGATCTAATGCTTCAATCAAAACTGAATTTGGAGTTTATTTGCATAATATTATACCACTCATCCTTGAAGATACGTCATCGGCACATTCTCGAAACGCCAAAGTTAAGCTCCATCAACCATCCAAAATCCATTCGAGGCCCTCGGGACTTCAACCAAACACGCCAACATGTCCCATTACATTATTCCAATTTGTTCCAACCTTCGGAACGTTCAAATCAACATCATAACATCAAATTCGCATCGGATTCAAGCCTAAGGATCTCAAAATCTTCTAAATCGCTCTTTTGATCGAAACCCGACCAAACCACGTCGGAATAACCTGAAATTTTGCACACAAGTCATAAATCACATATTGAAGCTACAGCAACTTTCGGAATTCCATTCCGAGGCTCGGATCAAAATCTCACCTATCAACCGAAAATCGCCAAAATTCTAACTTCACCAATTCAAGCCTAATTCTACTCGGGACCTCCAAAACTAATTCCAATCACTCTCCTAAGTTATAAATCCTCTCCCGAAGCTAACCGAATCATCGGAATTCACATCCGAACCTTCTAACTCATAAGTCAACATACAGTTGATTTTTATAACTTTAAACCTCCTTGAAAAAGGCTAAGTGTCTCATTTCTTACAGATTTCACTCTGAATGCAACTTACTCAAGTAAATTACCTACAACACTGATAACGAGGCATAATGATACAGATATTAGGAAAGACGGAGCAGTAACCCACGAGACGATTTACCGGGTCGTCACAAATCAGATTTATATAAGGCACATTAAAAGGAAACATCGATATTCAGTTCAGAATGAGGTAATGGCTCTTGATAGGATGAGAGACTCCATGAATTATTGATTCGGTAGGTGGCTACAAGTTTCTACACGTTTCTTTCGTCGTGGCAGTATTGTGAGATTTGGAATAGGATTTATATGCATCATGAGATGTTATGCGGGTACCAGATTCCTGAAATTTCAGCTATTGTGGTCGGAGGATGCTATTATGGGCAATCGACTTATATGGTGAGTTTGTGACTTTGCACTCCACCATTGTGTTTATCCCTGTTGGGAGATTTTGATGGTCATAGCCATGTTTATCATTTTGTTTTGTACATTACAGAGGGCTATGAGTCCAAAAGTGACTTTATGTTACTCACTACAGTGGGTTTTGATGTAACTTCGGGATAATTGATTAAAGCTTTTTGAATTATATGCCCTACCGGTATGGGAGTTCATTTTGTGTCGTGATTTCGATTACAGGAAATTATTTTTAAAGGAGAAATGGATAGATTTCAGTTGGCACGATGTGCATATTACTTGTGATTCAGAGTTGAGGACGAGATCCTCGCATTTTTATATGATGTGAAAAGTTTAAACCGGGCTATAAGCCGTGGTGGGAGTTATATAAGGACGAGATCCTTGCGATGAAAATTATGTGTTTTAAATTCTCCCTGTGTGGAATTAAATTGGTACTATAGTACTGATAGGGAGCCATGCCGTTAGGCTTATTTGATAATTCTTCTATATTCGTGCTGTAATTAATTGACTTTTAGCCTACTAGGGGAGTGTCCAAGTGACGTTAAATATGACTCGTTAATTCGAGTAAATAATTATGAGGCCTTTATGCCTCGTGAATTGCTGTCAGTGTTGGGAAAATTTAAAAGGAGGTTCTGGTAAAAATGAGGTTAATTGACGATGCTGGAATTAATTATGAACAGCTATTATGGCCAGAGACGTGGTTATGGGCATACATATGATGGGCGCGCAAGCACGAGTTGCTACAGCCGGTTGAGCCTAACATGCCGTGTTGAATTAATTGGGCTGTGAGAAATTTGGCTTTGAAGTTTATAAATGTGAATAAAAGAAATAATCTTCAATTGAGAAGGCGTTGTCGGATCCATGTTAAATTTACGGTGACGTAGAATCGCCCGCAAGTGTGTGTAATAATACACATAGAAATTTAATGTCCTCGGAATACTCCTTAGCACGTTTGAGGATGAACATAGGTTTAAGTGGGGGAGAATGTGACGACCTGGCCAGTCGCCTCATGAGTTACCGCTCCGTTTCCCCCATTTCTGCTGCATTATTCTTCATTATCCGTGTTTTATGTGATCGAGTTGAGTAGTTTGCGTTCGGAGTGGATTTGGTAAGAAATGAGACATTTAATCTCTTTTAAGAAGGTTTAAGTTGAAAAAGTCAACTGGATGTTGACTTATTAGTTAGAGGGCTCGGATGTGAGTTCCAATGGTTCGGTTAGCTTCGGGAGGTGATTTATGACTTAGGAGTGTGATCGGAATTGGTTTTGGAGGTCCCGTGTAGAATTAGGCTTGAATTGGTGGAGTTAGTATTTTGGCGATTTCCGGTTATTAGGCGAGATTTTGATCCGAGGGTCGGAATGGAATCCGAGAGTTGCTATAGCTTCATATGGTGATTTCGGACTTAGGCGTATGTCCGGATTTGAAATTGGAAGTCCGTAGGACAATTCAACACATTTTGGCGAATGTTGGAAAATAGAAGATTTTTGGAAAGTTTGACCGAGGGGTTGACTTTTTGATATCGGGGTCGGAATCTAGTTTTGAAAAAGTTCATTGGTCCGTTATGTCATTTATGACTTGTGTGCAAAATTAGAGGTCAATCGGACTCGATTTGATAGGTTTCGGCATCGAATGTAGAAGTTGGAATTTATTAGTTTCATTAGGCTTGAATTAGGGTATGATTCGTGTCTTTAGCGTTGTTTGATGTGATTTGAGGCCTCGAATAAGTTCATAATATGTTTTAAGATTTGTTGATATACTTGGTTGAAGTCCCGAGGGCCTCGAATGGATTTTGGATGGTTGATGGAGTTTAACTTGGACATTTCAAAAATGTTTCGATGTCATTTCTTCAAGAATAAGTGGTATCATATTATGCAAATAGACTCCAAATTAAATTTTAATTGAAGCATTAAATCCGTATTGAAATTTCGGAGTCATACCATTAGATCCTATTTTTATGCCGGGGAAATCGCCAGCGCCCAGGGTAGCGCGGGGCGCCACCCATGGCGCCAGCAATTTTTGTGGCTACTGGAACCAGCGCCACAGGCAGCGTTCGACGCCACCTGTGGCGCCCGAAATGTTGAAACACTATAAAACGGGGGTTATGGCCATTTTTGACAAATATAGAGTTGGGGGAGCTCGGTTTGGGCGATTTTTAGAGGGGTTTTCATAAATTTAAATGAGGTAAGTGTTCTTTATTATAAATACTTTATAGATCATGATTCCATACTCATTTATATCATGAATCCATGAATTTATGGAAGAAAAATCAGATTTTTACCAAATCTTCCAAAAACAAAAATTTAAGATTTGAAAGCCAAACCGGTGTCGGAATTCGTTAACTTTTGTATGGTTGAACTAGTTGGGAGATAAGGAACCCGTTGCTGTGAAAATTTCTAAACTTCGAGAAATGGGCCCGAGCTCGGGTTTTGCTAATTTCGTAATTTCTTGGTAATTTTTGATTGTTTCGCGTGGGCTTTGTCCCCTCAGCATATTGTGACGTATTAGTTCTGATTTTGGGTAGATTCGACGCGCGTGGAGGCCAATTTGAGGGGCAAATGCGTTGCGGGCTAGGGATTTAGCCGGTTCGAGGTGAGTAATGATTTTAAATGATGTTCTGAGGGTTTGAAACCCTGGATTGCACATCATAGTGCTATATTGAGGTGAGGCACGCGCTCGATGATGAGCGTGGGGTCGTTTACTACTGGGGATTGTGACTTGGTCCATCCCGATTGAGGATTTTACCGCGTATTTGACTAAAACTTATTTGTTATCATCATGATTTGGGCTGATTGCCATGTTTGGGCTTCGTGCCAGATTATTTGAACCCTTCGGGGATTTTTATCACTGTTTCCTCACTATTTTAACTTATTACTTGAACTCAGTCATGCTGTTTTCCATTACTTTACAACTCAGCCACTTTTACTCAGTTTTGAGATTTAAACAATATTTTTATGATGTTTTTGGGCTGAGAGCTACTGTTTTACTATGCCCGAGGGGCATGTGATGATTTTCTGACTGAGTGCGGCCGAGGGCCAATGTGATGTTTTACTGAGTGATATGAGGCCGAGGGCCTGAGATACTTTATGTGCCACGAGGTGGCTTGTGATTAATAATGAGGCCGAGGGCTTGAGATACTTTATATGCCACGAGGTGGCTTGTGACTTATATGAGGCCGAGGGCCTGAGATACTATATATACGCCACAAGGTGGCTTGTGACTGATATGAGGCCGAGGGCCTGAGATACTATATATATGCCACGAGGTGGCTTGATTGATATGAAGCCGAGGGCCTAGGTTTATGCCACGAGGTGGCTTGATATTGTGCTTGGGCCTTAAGGGGCCTCTCCCGGAATCTGTACACCCCCAGTGAGTGCGGGTACCCATTGTGATGTGAATTATAGCCCGAGGGGCTGATGTTGTACTATGTGATAGCCCGAGGGGCTGATGTTATTTCATGTGATAGCCCGAGGGGCTGATGTTGTTCCATGTGATAGCCCGAGGGGCTGATGTTATTCATTGTGATAGCCCGAGGGGCTGATGTTGTTCTGTGATTTGAGCCCGAGGAGCTGGTACTGTTTTTGTGATGTTGCCCGAGGGGCGGATTTGTTGATATATATAGCCCAAGGGGCGATGTTTTACTTCACATGTTTTTACCTATTGAAAGTATATTTTACTTGAATTTCTCACTGATTTACTGTTTGCGAAAGATGTTTTAAATGCTTCATTATAGAATGCCTTGTGCTTTGTGTGTTTTCTTACTTTCAGTCGTTATTTATGCTTATTACTCACTGTGTTGGAAGTACTCACATTACTCCTTGCACCGTGTGTGCAGATTCAGGCGTTGTTGGTTCCGCCCCAGAGTATTGATTTTCTCTTGTCCAGGCGGTGATTCAGAGACTACGAGATAGCTGTTGGCGTCCGCAGCCCCGTATCTCTTTCATCTTGTTGTTCCTATGTTCTTCAAAAATTGTGCCAGTTATTGTAATTAGTAATCTTGCTATTAGGATTCATTAGTTGCTCATGACATTGTGACACCCTGGTTTGGGCTGTAGTCGGGATGGTTAGCCATATTTTCCGCAAATGAATGCTATTAAACTATGCTTGTGTTGTTTTCTCGTTAATGATTTGCTTAAATATGAGATTTCGTTTGAGTTGGCTGGCCTTGTCTTCACGAGAGGCGCCATCACGACAGGGTTCGGGGTTAGGGTCGTGACAGGTTGGTACTAGAGCCTAGGTTACATAGGTCTCATGAGTTATGAGCGGGTTTAGTAGAGTCTCGCGGATCGGTACGGAGACGTCTGTATTTATCTTCGAGAGGCTGCAGAACCTTTTAGGAAAAACTTCATATTCTTGATATTCTTATCGTGCGGTTTGATTCTATTGAGGCTTATGTCTTTATTTCCTTCCTACTCAATCTTATGCGGTGCGAAGCGCTTGTTATCAATTGTGCGTCGAAGAGTTGTAGTGGTACTACAGACATGGTGCCAGATGCGTGTTCGTGTAGGCTATTATCATTGTCTTGTGGAAGAATGTTCTTATGTTCCGGCTTAATATCTTTATCTTCTATGGTTTAGAGACCGTGCACGAATTGCTACAATGTCTATGCGTTGTTGTCATACAATGTTGGTGAAATGGTAGAGTGCTTATATATGGAACGCGGCAGTGAATGACTCGAAAGGAGGATTTCTCAGTGTATGATTTAGAGGTTCAGCATTTAATTCTAGCGAAGGAAAGGCAGTCGGACTATAGATGTCCATGTTTGGTTGATGAAGTAACAAGACTTGATATTTTCAAGCATGATGGAATTTTCAATATGATGCGGTGTCGTCGTCCTTGTTTGAATGCATTATGGTTCGTCGGTGTTACGGTCATCTTGGATTTTGCCTTCGGGCATGGTGCTGTGAAATGGTGCCTGAGGAGTGGTTGCCAGGGATAGCTGTGTGCAGCGGTTCAAATTCGAATTAGTATTTCTAATGTGGATGGCTCGAGAAAGATGATCTTCGAAGAGGCTTAGAGTCGGTAACATTTTATTGGTTCGGGTGCTACAGAGATGGATTTCGATTTGATGCAACACGTGAGCAGCGAAGTATGAGGAACGACATGGCAGGAAGTGTTTCGTGGTGGTTGAAGTACAAGCAGGCCAAGTATGAGAAGTAGAGGTTGAAAAGTTGCTTAAAGGATATGGTTTAACCGAAATAAGAGTGACAGATTAGCATATAGATTCTGTGGTAGGATAGCCGCGTGCTTTGAGAAAGTGTAGAACAGTTTGGGAATCATGATGGAAGGTGATTTGGCCTACGTATTTTATTTTGAGTGACGGTTGTCATACGAAGAAGGATCGAATATGGCAGAAAGGAGTTTGTTTGAAATGAAAAGGGGTGTGAAGATCTGATTATCGTTTCAGGTGCAATATGACTTGAGTTCATAAAGTATTGTTGAACTTTCAGTTGATGTCAATAGGGAAAGAGCAGACTTATGCAGTTGGTGGACGAGCATGAGCTCAGGAGAATTTGCTGATCACGGGGTAGTTGTACCCAGTGCAGCGTCGTTAGAAGATGTCGGTAAGGAATTCCACAGGTGGGTTATCTCCTGTGAGCAGGTTAGTGGTGGCGTGATGTTGATGAAGCTTCTGTGAGGTATATTACTTGCTACCCTGTAAGAGGTCGAGTGTGTGACTATGACTTGTGATCCAGGATGTTCATGAAAAGCTTAACAAAGACTTCGAGAAGTCTGTCGGGTTAATGGTGCGAGATCGTGGTAATTGAGAAGGAGGAATCATCGTGGGCTCTACATTATGTGACGGTGGCTTAGAGCTAAGTGGGGGGAGCCCCACCGTTTACAATTGGATCGCGTGGTTGTCTGCTTGTGCAGTTTCTGGTTATCGGTACGTTCGCGGAGTATTTATGACTAAGAAAAGGAAATATTAGGGGTAATCCAGCAAAGAACTAGATGGGCGTGTGCTATATTCGGCGTTATCGATGCATGTTTAGGTTTTTGGGGAGACTCGGAGCTTATGCTTTTGTGGACGTGATGTACATGGAAAAGAGCGCAGTTGGTTGCTTCTTCGAGAGGCTGTCATGTGCTAGTAGAGCGTTGGAGTTGGTTATCTTCGGGACTAGGTCAGAGTAATTGACTCTCGATAACCGTCCTAGTGGATTCAAGAATTAAAGTGCAGTGCCTAAGGATTTCGGGTTCGATGTGTAGTTAAGGATCGAGTCTTCACAGTGAATTTCGAGCAAAACTTGGAATATTCTATGTTACCATCAGGTACACGGTGCAGTATTGGAGGAAAGGAAGAAATAGCTTCGGATTCGCAGAAGGTCTTGCAGAATAGGTGTAGTCTGAGATAATATTGAGCACATAAGGAGGGTATGAGATGGTTCGTGAGTATTAAGACGATGTGGTTTCGCGATTCGGGTCACTCGAGGTGAGTGCCAATTGAGTTCGTTATGTTGTGAATGGAGCTATTATATTTCTAAGTCAGGTCAAGAGTAATTTGAAAGAAGTTGGATCGGGTTGCACGGCGCAACGGTATCATGTGTGGATCGGGTTGCATGCCGCAACAGTGTTATGTTGAGTACGGTCCCCTATATCTATTCCTGCATATTTTGTTTCTCATCCTCTGAGAAGGGTTCGTAACATCTGTTTGACCATTTTATTCACTATGCGGGCTGGATAATTCTTTTCCAGAGTTCGTTCCTCTTTATGTGTCATGTTCAAATTGTAGCTTGTCGACGCATTGATGGTGCCATATGAGATCTGAGTCGGTGTTTGAGGTGTCTTATTGCATGAGTAGCTTGCACCGGGTGAGACGAGATTTATTGGAGCTGGAATCTGTGCAATCAGATTTATATAAGGCACATTAAAAGAAAACATCGATATTCAGTTCAGAATGAGGTAATGGTTCTTGCCAGGATGAGAGACTCCATGAATTATTGATTCGGTAGGTGGCTACGAGTTTCTACACGTCTCTTTCGTCGTGGCAGTATTGCGAGATTTGGAACAGGATTTATATGCATCATGAGATGTGTTGCGGGCACCAGATTCCTGAAATTTCAGCTATTGTGGTCGGAGGAAGTTATTATGGGCAATCGACTTATATGGTGAGTTTGTGAATTTGCACTCTACTACTGTGTTTATCCTTGTTGGGGGATTTTGATGGTCTTAGCCGTGTCTATCATTTTTGTTTTATACACCATAGAGGGCTATGAGTCCAAAAGTGACTTTTTGTTACTCATTACAGTGGGTTTTGATGTAATTTCGGGATAATAGATTAAAGCTTTAGGAATTATATGCCCTACCAGTATGGGAGTTCATTATGTGCCGTGATTTCGGTTAAAGGAAATTATTTTAAAGGAGAAATGAATAGATTTCGGTTGGCACGAGTGCATATTACTTGTGATTCAGAGATGAGGACGAGATCCTCGCATTTTTAATATGATGTGAAAAGCTTAAACTGGGCTATGAGCCGCTGTGGAAGTTATATAAGGACGAGATCCTTGTGATGGAAATTTATGTGTTTTAAATTCTCCCTCTTTTAAATTAAATTTGTACTATAGTACTGATAGGGAGCCATGCCTGTTAGGCTTATTTGATAGTTCTTCTGTGTATTTTTGTGTATATTTTTCCATATTTGTGCTGTAATTATTAAGTTTTAGCCTATAATGGGAGTGTCCAGGTGGCGTTAAATGTGACTCATTAATTCGAGCAATAATTATGAGGTCTTCATGTCTCGTGAATTGCTTTCAGAGTTGTGAAAATTTGAAATGAGGTTTTGGTTAAAATGAGGTTAATTGACGATGCTGGAATTAATTATGAACAACTATTATGACCAGAGACGTGGTTATGGGCATACGTATGATGGGCGCGCAATCACGAGTTGCTACAGCCGGTTGAGACTAACATGCCGTGTTGAATTAATTGCTCTGTGAGAAATTTATCTTTGAAGTTTATAAATGTGGATAAAAGAAATAATCTTCAATTGAGAAGGCGTTGTCGGATCCATGTTAAATTTACGGTGACGTACAATCGCCCGCAAGTGTGTGTAATAATACACATAGAAATTTAATGTCCTCGGAATAGTCCTTAGCATGTTCGAGGACGAACGTATGTTTAAGTGGGGGAGAATGTGATGACCAGGCCAGTCGTCTCATGAGTTACCGCTCTGTTTTCCCCATTTCTGCTTCATTATGCTTCGTTATCCGTGTTTTATGTGATCGAGTTGAGTAGTTTGCGTTCGGAGTGGATTTGGTAAGAAATGAGACACTTAGTCTCTTTTAAGAATGTTTAAGTTGGAAAAGTCAACCGGATGTTGACTTATGAGTTAGAGGGCTCGGATGTGAGTTTCGATGGCTCGGTTAGCTTCGGGAGGTAATTTATGACTTAGGAGTGTGATCGGAATTGGTTTTGGAGGTCCCGTGTAGAATTAGGCTTGAATTGGTGGAGTTAGTATTTTGGCGATTTCCGGTTGATAGGCGAGATTTTGATCCGAGGGTAGGATGGAATTCCGAGAGTTGCTATAGCTTCGTATGGTGATTTCGGAGTTAGGCGTATGTCTGGATTTGAAATTGGAAGTCCGTAGGACAATTCAACGCATTTTGGCGAATGTTGGAAAATAGAAGATTTTTGGAAAGTTTGACCGAGGAGTTGACTTTTTGATACCAAGGTCGGAATCCAGTTTTGAAAAATTTATGTTATTTATGACTTGTGTGCAAAATTTGAGGTCAATCGGACTCGATTTGATAGGTTTTGGCGTCGAATGTAGAAGTTGGAATTTATTAGTTTCATTAGGCTTCAATTGGGGTATGATTCGTGTCTTTAGCGTTGTTTGATGTGATTTGAGGCCTCGACTAAGTTCATAATATGTTTTAAGATTTGTGGATATACTTGGTTGAAGTCCCGAGGGCCTCGAATGGATTTTGGATGGTTGATGGAGTTTAACTTGCGCATTTCAAGAATGTTTCGACGTCGTTTCTTCAAGAATAAGTGGTATTATATTATGCAAATGGACTCCAAATTTAGTTCTAATTGAAGCATTAGATCCGTATCGAAATTTCGGAGTCATAGCAAAAAGAGTCGTCCAATTTGGACATCGTATGAGAAAGTTATGCCTATTTTTGTGCCGGGGAAATCGCCAGCGCCCAGGGTAGCGCGGTGCGCCACCCATGGCGCCAGCAATTTTTGTGGCTATTGGAACCAGCGCCACAGGCAGCGGCCGGCGCCACCTGTGCCGCCCGAAACGCTGAAACACTATAAAATGGGGGTTTTGGCCATTTTTGACAAAAATAGAGTTGGGGGAGCTCATTGTGGGCGATTTTAAGAGGGCTTTCCATAAATTTGAATGAGGTAAGTGTTCTTTATTATAAATCCTTTATAGATCATGATTCCATACTCATTTACATCACGAATCCATGAATTTATGGAAGAAAAAAAATTAGATTTTTACCAAAACTTCCAAAAACGAAAATTTAAGATTTGAAAGCCAATCCGATGTCGGAATTCGATAATTTTTGTATGGTTGAACTCGTTGGGAGATAAGGAACCCGTTGATGTGAAAATTTTTGAACTTCGAGAAATGGGCCCGGGGCTCGAGTTTTGCTAATTTCGTAATTTCTTGGTATTTTTTGATTGTTTCGCGTGGGCTTTGTCCCCTCAGCATATTGTGACGTATTAGTTCTTATTTTGGTTAGATTTGACGCGCGTGGAGGCCAATTCGAGGGGCTAAGGCGTCGCGGGCTAGGGATTTAGCCGGTTCGAGGTGACTAATGATTTTAAATGATGTTCTAAGGGTTTGAAACCCCGGATTGCACATCGTAGTGCTATATTGAGGTGAGGCACGCGCTCGATGATGAGCGTGGGGTCGTTTACTACTGGGGGTTGTGACTTGGTCCTTCCCGATTGAGGATTTTACCGCGTATTTGACTGAAACTTATTTGTTATCATCATGATTTGGGCTGATTGCCATGTTTGGGCTTCGTGCCAGATTATTTGAACCCTTCGGGGATTTTTATCACTGTTTCCTCACTATTTTGACATATTGCTTGAACTCAATCATGCTGTTTTCCACTATTTTACAACTAAGCCACTTTTACTCATTTTTGAGATTTAAACAATATTTTTATGATGTTTTGGGCTAAGAACTACTGTTTTACTATGCCCGAGGGGCATGTGATAATTTTCTGACTGAGTGCGGCCGAGGGCCAAATGTGAGGTTTTACTGAGTGATATGAGGCCGAGGGCCTGAGATACTTTATGTGCCACGAGGTGGCTTTTGATTAATAATGAGGCCGAGGGCCTGAGATACTTTATATGCCACGAGGTGGCTTGTGACTGATATGAGGCCGAGGGCCTAAGATACTATATATAGGCCACGAGGTGGCTTATGACTGATATGAGGCCGGGGGCCTGAGATACTATATATACGCCACGAGGTGGCTTGATTGATATGAGGCCGAGGGCCTAGATTTATGCCACGAGGTGGCTTGATATTGCGCTTGGGCCGTAAGGGGCCCCTCCCAGAGTCTGTACACCCCCAGTGAGCGCGGGTACCCATTGTGATGTGAATTATAGCCCGAGGGGCTGATATTGTACTATGTGATAGCCCGAGGGGCTAATGTTGTTTCATGTGATAGCCCGAGGGGCTGATGTTGTTCCATGTGATAGCCCGAGGGGCTGATGTTGTTCCATGTGATAGCCCGATGGGCTGATACTGTTCTGAGCTTTGGGTCCGAGGGGCTGGTGCTGTTTTTATGATGTTGCCTGAGGTGCGGATTGGTTAATATATATAGCCCGAGGGGCGATGTTTTACTTCACATGTTTTTACCTATTGAAAGGAGATTTTACTTGAATTTCTCACTGATTTACTGTTTGCGAATGATGTTTTAAATGCTTCATTATAGAATGCCTTGTGCTT
>MCJB01003094.1:0-15050 GCA_002018475.1 Nicotiana obtusifolia
ATATAGTTATATATATATATATATATATATATATATATATATATATATAATATACTATATATATATATATATATGTATATATATATATATATATATATAAAATACACTATACTATAGTATATTATATTGTATACTATATTATATATTAATATAGTTATATATATATATATATATATTATATATATATATATATAAATTAAAGTTATATTTGATATATATATATATATATACACTAAATATATTGCACGCACGCTCCGTAATACACTTAACTGCATATTAATCCCTTTTATTACAAAAGCATTAATGGCTTACATTTATTTTATTTTGACATGCAGTAAATACAAAATTGAGTTTAATTTTGGTAAAATGTTAACAAGAGAGCGACCAACTTTGGTCGCCAATATATATACCTTTATATTTGCGACCAAAGTTGGTCCCCAAAAGAAAATCTGATTTATTTTATTTTCCAGATAAGCGACCGACTCTGGTCGTTAAATTCCCCATAAAAATTCCCTCCAATTTGCGACCAACTTTGGTCGCCAAATTAAAATCTGATTTAATTTAATATTCAAGATAGGCGACCAACTATGGTTGCTTATTTCCCCATAAAATTTCCTCCAATAAGCGACCAAAGTTGGTCGCCAAATTAAAATCTGATTTAATTTAATATTCAAGATAGCGACCAACTCTGGTCGCTTTTCTCCCCATAAAATTTCCTTTCGTTAAGCGACCAACTTTGGTCGCAAAATTAAAATCTGATTTAATTTAATATTCAAGATAAGCGACCAACTATGGTCGCTTATTTCCCCATAAAATTCCCTCCAATAAGCGACCAAAGTTGGTCGCCAAATTAAAATCTGATTTAATTTAATATTCAAGATTGCGACCAACTCTGGTCGCTTTTCTCCCCATAAAATTTCCTTTCGTTAAGCGACCAACTTTGGTCGCTAATTTTAAACGTGGGTCCAGTGTTGCGACCAAAGTTGATCGCAAATTGTGAATTTTCTTTGATCAGATTGGTCTGACCAGTCCGGTCAAAATGTTGACGAATATAGCGACCAATGGGCGACCGGCTTTGGTCGCTATTTGATTTAAGTTTTTTTTTTCTTTTTTTTTTTAATTTTGCGACCAATGTTGGTCGCTTTTTGTGGCAGACCAACTTTGGTCGCTAATATTTGGTCTCTAAAACCCTTATTTTTAGTAGTATTCATTGCTCAGTTAAAGAGACTGCAAGGGACCTGGATTGTTTCTTATCAGTATTTTCTGGCTACAATACTATAAAACAAAGAAGAACCTTATGGCAGAATCTGACTAATGTAGCTCAAGGAATTTCTAATCTATGGTTAATTGGTGGAGACTTTAATTCACTATTGCATCCACAAGATATGCTTTATGGGAATCCAATTAATACATTAGAGGTTAAAGACTTTACAAAAAGCGTCCATGACCTGGGACTTACTAAACTGGAATAAAAAGGAGAATACTATACATGATCCAATAAGCAACTAGGAAATAACGAGATATGGAGTGGAATAGACAGAATATTTGAAAATTATGAATGGTTGATGTAATGGGGTCATATATGTACTATTTATGATATGCCCTATATTACTTACCACTCCTCTATGATCCTGACTATAACAATAAATCGATGGCATGGAAAGTAGCATTCAAGTTCTTCAGTGTATGGGCGCGGATCACAAAGACTTCATGAACTTTGTGGACCTAGTCTAGTCTCATAAGCTGAATAAAAGAAGAATGCAAAACATCTGGCTAAAACTGAAACACCTTAGGCGGTTTAATACTGAGGAATTCAAGTTCATTAAGCAAAAAATGAATAAAAGTCAGGACAGATGTTGTTACAACTCAGGGGAAAAGATATGTTCAATATTCTGATGAATTGTTGATGGAAGAAAATTACCTAACATAAGATCTCAAAAGAATGAGATGTGATGGAAGAAAGTTGTGTAAAGCAAGGTGGATACAATTAGGAGACTCAAATACAAACTACTTTATAGGCTTGTATCCAAGATCTTAGCCTCTAGACTCCACGATGTTATCACTACTGTGGAGGTTTTATACTTGGAAGGAGGATTGCTGACAATATTATTTTAGCTCATGAATTGGTTAAAGCTTACTCTAGGATGCGTATTTCCCCTAGATGTACGCTTCCTTCTTTTTTTCTCCTTGTGCTGAAATATGTAAATTCAAGTAATAAGAGAAAAATTTCGACAAATCAGTTAGCAATGAAACAGCTGAGCTCATTAAATTGTTTTTTCCTATAAGACTGCCTATTATGTTCACCTAATAATATTTGGAGGTATATTATATTAGAATGTATCGAGCAAATTTAATTTGCAACGATCAAAATTGGTTCACGTAATGGAACATGATACTACTTTTCTTTTCACATGTTTTTTCCACAAAAGATTCAACTTGTGTAAAACATTCATCATTTGAGCCCACGATTACACTTCATGCTGCATGGAACCGTTTGCGAAAGAAAATTCAAAACCATTATTAATCATGCATAAAATTCAATTGGGTATGTATATCCTAAATAAAATGTTCTAAAATTAAGGGAAAAAAATTATTATGCTATGCATTGTTTGAAATTAAAAGAAAAAACTTTTTCTTCCACTCTCATATAGTACTACTGTACGATTTAGATTTTTAGGAAGTATTTCTTATTAGAAATATCAAGTCGTTTATTCATGATTAACATAGGTTATAAAATACAATCTATTTCTTGAACACAACTTAGAGAGGCAGACAGTAGTAGAAATGGATCAAGCTAACTGTAACACAGTGTGTTTAATGTGGTTTAATATGAAATAGAAATTCAATAGAGAAATTACAAAAGAAAGCTGATTATTGATTCTTAAAACAGTCTAAGCTGGTTATGAAAATTTTAACTTCTGATCTGAATTTCCTCTATAAGTAATTAGAGAATACAATAAAAAGACACGCACCAAAAAGCCCAGTTACTCCTTGGGCATCATTCATCTAGATTCCCTCCAGAAAGCCCAATGTACATGTTTTTTCCCTTGTCTCATATTTGTTTATTTTTTTATTTTTTATTTTTTTTAAAATGACTTTGTATAGCCGCTGTAAAAATAATAGCCGAAATATAAATATTTTTTGTATATATGTACATTATGTATGTTATCTACAAAAATTATAAATATTTTATGCACTTTTTCGTCTACTGAATAGAAATAATTTCTGATGCGGGCTAAAAATAAAAAAAATTAAAAACCCTTTTTTCTCTCTTTATATACGGGGTAGGGGAGGGAAAAATAGGAAAGAAGACTATACGATGGAGAATGAAACTCTCACCAACAAAGTAAAAGTTCATATACATAAAACTTCTTATTTTTATAATGTATATATTTTATAAAATCCTCTCATAGATATCTATTAGAATTTCAAGACTCATGGTCTATTTGTGTCATTGTACGTGCTTGTGCTTTAAATTGCAATGTTTAGACTCATTCCACATGCCTCTATTTCTATCTTTCATACGAGCGTGGTAACTCTTTTCTTCCGATCAAGTGCGATTGTCTCCGGGTGGAATTTAAGGGTGTGTTTAATACGAAGGAAAATATTTTTTCTAGAAAATGTTTTTATTAAGAATGAATGGTTCTATCACTTCTTTTTTTTGTCTGGTTGGTGAACAGAAAAATTTTTCTAAAAAATATTTTTTAGTGTTTGATTAGAGAGTATAAAATATGTTTTTAAAAAAATATTTTTTTATGCTGCTCTCTTCACCCCCTTCCCCCACTCCCTATGTTTCCTTGCTCCTCCCCCAAATACTCAACATTTTCAGAACTCTATTTCAAACCATTACATTCTTTCTGAAAGATCTCATTGGTGGCCAACCCACCACCTGTGCCCTGCTATAATACAAAAATTCAAAACATTTTTTTAGAAATTAATTGTATAAAAATTACAATTAGTTTTAGGAAATAAAAGAAAGTGATTACATCAACTTCTGTTTTAGTCAGAACTGCTCATATGACAAAAACACAATTGTATATGTCATATAGTCAAACCATTTCGTTTTCTTTCTTAAAAAAAAAAAAAAAAAAAAAAAGGAGAGATTTCTATGCACACTAGTATTAAATACGGAGAAAAAATGGCTAAATTTTTACTTTTTTTTAGTGATTAAATTATGTTTAGCCAAGGTATGATAGTAATACAGTCAAACCTCTCTATAACAGTCTCGTTTGTTCTTAATATTTTTGGACGTTATAGCGAAGTGCTGTTATAGAGAACATATATTATAACATAACATGAGAATTAGTTCCGGAAAAAGTTTGGCTTTTATAATGAAGTGTTGCTATATAGGGGTGCCGTTATAGAGAGGTCTGACTGTATTCATTAATTAACAATGGAGCTAGAGGCCTATAAGTGAACTTGTTTGCAGTGAAAATTAAAGTGTGTGATGAAAAATGCATTTCTGGATATTCCTCAATATACTACTATCCATGAGACTACGTTAAAAATCATGAAAATATAAAAGAAAATACTATTAATAATATTTTTATTTAANGGATGGAAAATAGGTGTGGAAGCTTGTAAAAGAGTTTTGGAAAAATATTTTTCCTTTTCTTGATAGGGACAATATTAGAGGAAAATGAGTTCATGAGAAAAATGTTTTCCAAAATGTTTAAACCAAACATGAAAAAATTAAAAAATATTTTCTTTCGTACCAAACACACCCTAAGTTTTGTACATTGATATAAATGTATTGGGTCAAATACGATCGACTGCTCGAGATGAGTCGAGCCCGGATACAACGCAAGACCGGGTTGCCTCGATCCGAGGTCAGCAAGTCGAGCACGAAATTGGAGCAACCGAAACAGGGTGACCGACATTGGCCGACGAAAGCACATCTCATGACAAAGATCAGTTTCGAGCGGATATTTCGTGGATTCCTGATATCTCGGCGGGAGTAAATATCTCAACCGTCATAGACGTTAAGCCACTATTTTAGGGATATCCCATCCCATAATTAAAGGAATTTTATCTTGTAATTAGAGTTTTTACCAATTAAGGAATCTTTCTTTTACCTATAAGAAGGGTATCTACCTTCATTGTAACACAGAGGACATATCAAGAGAAAATACTAAAAGTTGCTACTGTTCATCGAACTCTGTCCTTTTATTATATTTCGTCATCAGCTACTCAATCACTGTGGTTTGGTTATTCCTTTCTGTCTATTATATCCCAATTTTTTGCATTATATTTTACATTGTATCAAATTAATTCACGCATCCTTAGCACCACGAACAAATTCAATTGTTACTCGGATTTAAGGGTAAACAATTTGGCGCCTACCGTGGGGCCAAGGATATTAGTGAATTTTTGATACAATTCTCTTTCACGCACTATTTTACGCTTGCTCTTTGCAGAATCCTTTGTTTTTCAAAGTTCAGCCTAATCATGTCACACTCACTCCCCATCAACAAGGAGTTCAACCACCAAGGCGAAAACAACGCTGCGCCCGAAAATGAGGTCCCAATCGATGCCAACTCCCAAATGGCAGTCGACGCTGATCAGACCCCCGGCGCATCACACAGCGTTCGGGGGGAAAACCACTCAGGGATTCAACATAGTGGAGAAAATAAAATTAGCCTTAAAGTAATATTTGATATGCTGCTAGCCTAGCAAGCGGCGATAGCCTAATTACAAAGCCGCAGTCAGAACCCGGGAGGAGCCGAAGCCGTTCCTCCTCAGGTGGTAGCCGAACAAAATGAGCGGATCACAGCGCAACCGGATGAGAACACTTCAGGAACCAACTCCAGGATTATCAAAATGCTCGAGGAATTGACTAAGTGGGTCGAAACGGGTGAAAAAAGAATCGAAGCTAAAGACAAGAAGGTCGAAACGTACAATTCGAGGATAGATCAGATACCGGGAGCACCTCCAGTGTTAAAAGGTTTGGACGCTAAAAAGTTTGTGCAAAAGCCTTTCCCGTCCAGCGCCGCTCCAAAACCGATTCCGAAAAAGTTCCGCATGCCCGAAATCCCTAAATATAACGGGACTTCGGATCCAAATGAGCACGTGACAGCTTACACCTGTGCTATAAAGGGGAACGACCTCGAAGACGATGAAATCGAGTCCGTCCTCCTTAAAAAATTTGGAGAAACCCTATCCAAGGGAGCAATGACGTGGTATCACAACTTACCACCGAATTCCATCGACTCCTTCGCCATGCTCGTCGATACCTTCGTCAAAGCCCATGCAGGTGCCATCAAGGTTGAGACGAGGAAATCAGATTTATTCAAAGTTAGACAACGAGACAACAAAACGTTAAGAGAATTCGTGTCTCTCTTCCAAATGGAGCGAATGGACCTGCCACCGGTCAGAGATGACTGGGCCGTGCAAGCCTTTACTCAAGGGCTCAATACCAGAAGTTCTGCGGCATCTCAGCAACTCAAACAAAGCTTGATTGAGTACCCGACCGTCACTTGGGCAGACATCCACAACCGGTACCAGTCGAAAATCAGGATAGAAGATGACCAGGTCGGGGTCCCATCGGGCTCTTCTTACCCCGTTAGAGCTTTCAATCAACCTCTAAGAGATAATTATCGAGAGCCAAGGTCGAATCGAGATAGACACCGGCCATACCCAAAAGATCGAAGGATTGTCACGAGGGGACACAAATCCCCGAAACAAGAAAGCCGGTTCGACCCCAACCAAAAGAACAGAAGGCCGTTGCCAAAAAACAGCTTCGAGAAAACTAGTAGCCGCCAAGAAGCGCCTCGTTTGTCCGAATATAATTTTAATGTCGATTCGGCAACTCTAGTTTCAGCAATCGGTCGCATCAAGGACACCAGGTGACCAAGGCCGTTACAAACAGACCCCGCCAAGAGGGACCCCAACCTTATATGCAAGTATCATGGCACTCACGGGCATAGAATGGAGGATTGCCGACAGTTGAGAGAAGAGGTAGCCCGGTTACTCGAAAACGGACATCTTCGGGAATTTCTGAGCGATCGAGCAAAAAATCGCTATGAAAATAGGGACAGGTCAGCAAATCAAGAAGAGCCAAAGCATACAATCAACATGATAATTGGGGGAGCAGATACGCCTCAAGTACCGGTGCTGAAACGTACCAAAATATCTATTACCCAAGAAAAACGTACTCGGGATTACGCAACAGAAGGAACTTTGTATTTTAGCGACAAGGATATCGAAGGTCTTACACAACCTCACAATGATGCACTGGTGATATCGATGTTAATACATGATACTCGAGTGAAGCGCGTACTTGTCGACCCCGGGAGTTCAGCCAACATAGTTCGATCTTGGGTCGTTGAATAACTCGGTCTCTTAAACCAGGTCATCTCCGAGGTTCGGGTCCTCAACGGTCAACATGGCCTCAGAAACAACCAAAGGTGAGATAACACTGATGGTGAATATCGCTGGGACTATCAGGGCAACAAAATTTTGCGTGATCGAAGGCGATATGAGATATAACGCCTCGCTCGGTAGACCTTGGATACATGATATCAAAGCCGTACCATCAACCTTACATCAAATGTTGAAGTTTCCATCGGCCGAGAGAGTCATCACCGTATACGGGGAACAACATGCGGCAAGGGAAATGTTCGCGGTAGAAGAAGCGGCATCAAAATCTACCGTTCCCCAACAGAAGACTAAATAGCAATTAGAAAAGCCACCTTCAACAGATGAGGGTGAGCAAGATCGGCTTGACAAGGATAGATATGGGGTACCCCGATCGTTTATTGCTCCGGATGAGTCCGACGCAACCAAATCGACGGTCGAGGAGCTCGAACAAGTTTTGATCCACAGCGACACACCCGACAGAAAGGTATACCTGGGCTCGGGTTTAAACCTCAAGCTCAGGTCCAAATTACTTACTTTCCTTTCAGCTAATGAAAATTCCTTTGCTTGGTCCCATTTAGACATGACAGGCATACCGCCGGAAATTGCGACACACAAGCTGAGTGTTGACCCGAAGTTCCGGCCGGTCAAGCAAAAAAGGAGACCTCAGTCCGAAGTCAAACAGGCCTTCATCAAGGACGAGGTAACTAAACTCTTAAACATAGGATCCATTCGAGAGGTTAAGTACCCTGAATGGTTAGCTAATGTAGTTGTAGTCCCTAAGAAGGGAAACAAACTTAGAATGTGTATAGATTATAAGGACCTAAATAAAGCATGCCCCAAAGACTCCTTCCCCTTGCCCAACATCGATCGCATGATCGACGCTACTGCTGGCCACGAGACTCTTAGTTTTCTCGACGCCTATTCTGGGTACAACCAGATACAAATGGATAAGGATGACCAAGAAAAAACATCCTTCATCACTAAGTATGGCACTTATTGCTATAATGTGATGCCATTCGGGCTTAAGAATGCAGGAGCAACATATCAACGCCTAGTAAATAAAATGTTTGAAAAACAGCTAGGTAAAACGATGGAAGTTTATATCGATGACATGCTGGTTAAGTCCCTGCGAGCAGAGGACCATTTAAGTCATTTGCAGGAAACGTTCGATGTTCTGAAGAAATACAACATGAAATTGAATCCAGAAAAATGTGCATTCGGAGTGGGCTCTGGGAAGTTCCTTGGGTTTATGGTCTCCAACCGGGGAATAGAAATCAACCCAGACAAAATTAAGGCCATCGAGGACATAACGGTCGTCGACAGCGTCAAGGCCGTGCAGAAATTGACAGGCCGAATTGCAGCTTTGGGCCGATTTATATCGAGATCGTCGAACAGGAGCCATCGATTCTTCAATTTACTAAAAAAGAAGAACGAGTTCTCATGGGGACCGGAATGCCAGCACGCATTGGATGAGCTAAAAAGGTACCTCTCTAGCCCGCCTTTACTGCATACACCAAAGACAGGTGAACAGTTATATCTTTATCTCGCTGTATCGGAGATAGCAGTGAGCGGGGTCCTTGTCCGGGAAGAACAAGGTACGCAATTTCCTATTTACTACGTTAGTAGGACATTAGGAGAAGCCGAGACCAGGTACCCACACTTAGAAAAACTAGCACTCGCCTTACTGAGTGCGTCTAGAAAATTGAAACCATACTTTCAATGTCACCCAATATGCGTGGTGACGACCTACCCCCTTAGAAATGTTATGCATAAACCCGAGTTATCGGGCCGACTGGCCAAATGGGCCATCGAGATCAGCGGGTACGATATCGAATATCGACCTCGGACCTCGATAAAATCTCAGGTGCTGGCCGATTTTGTTGCCGACTTCACACCGTCGCTCATCCCCGAAGTCGAGAAAGAGCTCATGATTAAATCGGGGACTCCCTCGGGAGTGTGGACTCTGTTCACAGACGGTGCCTCAAATTCGAAAGGGTCAGGGCTTGGCATCGTACTCAAGCCCCCGACCGGAAACACAATTAGACAATCCATTAAGACTATAAAATTGACTAACAATGAGGCCGAATATGAGGCTATAATCGCAGGTCTAGAGTTGGCCAAGAACCTTGGAGCAGAGATCGTCGAGGCCAAATGCGACTCCCTCCTTGTTGTCAACCAAGTGAATGGAACGTTCGAAATCAGGGAAGGGCGTATGCAAAGGTATGTGGATAAACTTCAAGTCACGTTACACAGGTTTAAGGAGTGGACCCTACAGCACATACCTCGAGAACAAAACAGCGAAGCCGATGCTCTCGCCAATTTAGGCTCGTCGGTCGAAGACGAAGAAGTTGACTCCGAAAAAGTCGTGCAATTGTTAAGGTTGGTGGTGGAGGAAGGTCATGCCGAGGTCAACTCAACGAGCTTGACTTGGGATTGGAGGAATAAGTACATAGAATATCTCAGCTCTGGTAAATTGCCGTCCGATCCCAAAGAATCGAGAGCGCTTCGCACGAAGGCGGCCCGTTTTTGTCTGGCCGATAATGGAACCTTGTACAGAAGGACCTTCGAAGGACCTCTAGCTATATGTCTCGGACCGGGAGACACTGAATATATTTTGAAAGAAATACACGAAGGAGCTTGTGGCAATCACTCCGGCTCCGACTCATTGGTACGAAAGGTAATTCGGGCCGGCTATTACTGGAACGACATGGAGAAAGATGCGAAAGAATTTGTACGCAAATGCAGCGGGTGTCAAAGGCATGCACCGATCATCCACCAGCCTGCAGAAACATTACATTCAGTCATATCGCCGTGGCCGTTTATGAAGTGGGGGATGGACATCGTAGGTCCCCTCCCTCGAGCACCAGGTAAAGCTCAATTTATCCTTT
Organism: Nicotiana obtusifolia; assembly: GCA_002018475.1. NCBI lineage: Eukaryota > Viridiplantae > Streptophyta > Magnoliopsida > Solanales > Solanaceae > Nicotiana > Nicotiana obtusifolia. Next base: position 10,248 of record MCJB01003094.1, read on the forward strand.
TTATGACTGACTATTTTTCTAAGTGGGTGGAAGCACAGGCTTATGAGAAGGTCAGAGAAAAAGAGGTAATCGACTTCATATGGGACCACATTGTTTGCCGATTCGGGATGCCTTTAGAAATCGTATGCGACAACGGAAAGCAATTCGTAGGAAGCAAAATAACCAAGTTCTTCGAAGACAATAAAATCAAGAGGATATTGTCAACCCCATATCACCCCAATGGTAATGGCCAAGCAGAATCGACCAACAAAACCATAATCCAAAACCTGAATAAAAGGCTGGTCGATGCTAAAGGAAAATGGAGGGAAATGCTACCCGAAGTCTTATGGGCATACCGAACAACCGAAAGAACTAGTACCGGGGCCACCCCATTTTCCCTAGTATATGGCACCGAAGCGTTGATACCGGTCGAGGTAGGCGAACCAAGCATCAGGTTTCAACACGCTACCGAAGAGTCTAACCGGGAGACTATGAATGTTAGCCTGGAACTCTTAGATGAAAGAAGAGAATCCGCTCTAGTTCGAATAGCAGCGCAAAAACAAAGAATCGAGAGGTACTATAATCGGAGAGCTCGTCTCCGATACTTCAGTGCGGGGGACCTGGTATTTAGGAGAGTCACGCCCAATACCCGGGATCCCAACGAAGGAAAGTTAGGATCGAACTGAGAAGGTCCCTATGTTGTAGTGAAGGTCACCGGGAAGGGATCTTACAAGCTCGGGACTACGGATGGTAAGTCGCTGCCGAATAATTGGAATATGGGCCACTTGAAGCGATACTATTGCTAAGGTAACTTACTTTGCCCTTTTTAATTCCCTTTTATTTTGTTTATCGGCACTAACACATGCAGGATAGGTCGATATCAAGCAAACCAACACGAGGTATTAGGACTGAAAGCACGCGTTGCACTCTTTTTTCCTTCGACCGGTTTTGTCCTAAATTGGGTTTTACGGCAAGGTTTTTAATGAGGCAACCATATGTCGTTCTAACATAGATCAATCATTTATCGGAATTCACAAGTTTTATATTAAACTCTAGCGATGTTCGTTTGTTTACTTCGATTTTGAGGGGGCTAAATAAAGATTGCTAGGAATTGATGTAAGGGTCAAACGGTCAGAAGAGCCGTACCCGAGTAGATCGATTTGATTTCCCTCCATCAAATGAAGATGTACAAGCACATGAATATTAACGAAATCGTTTGGTACCTACATTATATTATCAAGCCCAAGGGCTTTTACAATCATCTTTGCATTATCAATAACTGAGATTGTCAAAATTGCATCAAACCCAAAGGGGACTAAGACCTGACGAGGCAAACCTCGAAGCCGACTAATTGGGCCAAGGCCTAGGCAAATTTATATAACACAAAGGGAACTGAGATCGATCTGGGTAATCCCGGTTTATGAAACGCCAAGGTCGAATTAAATTAAACCGATCGATGTTTGAAAAGGTACAACTTCGACTATCCGAAATAAGGCTAAGGCCAAATCAGATTGAAAGGGATATAAATTTTTCCAAGGCATGATCCCGATTCACATACCAAAAAGCATAGCTTAATGGTCGAAAGTAGAGCGAGTGCAGCTCACTTTGAATACTCAAAAAGGCTAAGGCCGAACTAATTGTTAATCGATCCAATTGGACGCAACTTATAATTCTAGCTAGGGCTAGAAATGGCGAAATATGAAAGTCAAGGAGCCAAGTCGAAATGAAATAAAAGATGTTTATACACATAACGGAACTTTTATACAGGTTCGAACTACGAAATGTCAAGACAACATCAAAATAGCATCAAAATAACGTCAGTCCGAGCCATCTTCAAATTCTTTAGGAAAGGTTCGTCTCCTCATTTCATCCTCTATCTTTTCTACCTCAGCAACATCGGAAGACAGATCGAGAGCACGAGCTTGAAGCTCCTCGAGAACGGAAAGACGAGTTTGACACTGAGTGTACTCAACCAGCGCCTTCGATTGCTCTTGAGCGACCTCGGCATCGGCTCTATACCGAGCTATCAAGTCTTCAGCATTGGCCTTGGTGGTGGCGATCTCCGTTTTCGCTTCCTGTAGTTGGCTGGTCAGAACCACCCGATCTTGGGTAAGCGACTCAACTTGGAGCCGTTGGGATTCATTGTCCTTGATCAGAGCTCCGATTCTCTCCTGCGCCTCCGAGGCCTATTCTCTTAATCGAGCTTGGAGAGCCTCTTTCTCCGCAGTTAAAGTCTCGGCCGTGGCTTTCCACCCACTCGTCTCGGCCTTGGCTTCGTTCAGTTCAAACCGGAGTCGGTCCAAACGGTTAGTCATTTGCCCCAGCTGGTCAACACTAGTGGCATGCTCTTTCCTTACAAATTTAAGCTCGGACCGGAGACTCGACATCTGAGTTTCGAGCCGCTGACATTGAATTTTTTCTTGTGCCATTCCTTCTTTGATTCGAAGGAACATTTCATGGTAAAGCACCGAAGACTATGGTAAATTTGAATTAAAAAATTGTCAGTACGGACTTGGAATCAAAACGTTGAGTTTAAAACAAACAAGGAAGCATACCTTGTTCGATGCCTGTTGAGCTTCATTGAACAAGCATGCCCAATCCACAGCACTCATTGTGGCCTGGTCTTCTTCAGTCACCAAGCAGTGGAGATAACTAGCTACGCCTACCGGCGCACCTAGTGCTCGGGCGTCCTCGGGGACAATGAAGGTTATCACCCTCCTCCGATCAGGGTTCAAGCTCGGAGCGGGGAATTTGTCGATCAATTTGATACCAGCCGACACCCCACTCGTCTCGGCTGGGGGACTCCTTCTAGGGACTTCGAGGCCAAAGGTATCGGCCGACGGCACCCCGTCAAAAAATTCTTCAAAGGTCCCAGCTGTGACCGGCACCTTGCTCGATGTGTGCATCCTTGCATCTTGGGCCACTTTCATAGTTGTCTCTAAAAAGGAAGGTGAATGCACCATCTCCGGAATGTCTGAGGATCTTTATTGCCTCTATGTTGGTCCGATCCTCGGTCCTTGCTCCCACTTCGACATCCTCTCCTTGGGGAGCTCCGATCTCTCCCACGCTCGGCTCGGGGACTGCCCGAGGGGATTTGCCGTTTAAGGTCTCGGGGCTCTTTTCCCCCTCGGAATCATCGCTCAATTCAATGGAAGAGTCAGTGACTATGACCTTACGAGCCATCATCTTTCTTCTGCCCTTCTTCTTTTCGGGCTCAGCATGGTCGGGAGCCTTTTTTCTCTTTTTTCCTCCTTCTTTTCCCGATGTGGGAAGGGGGCGAGGAACTGCCCCGCCGGTAGTAGCCGACCTCAACTCGGCATCCTTCGAGAGACCTGCAAAACAAATGTTCAATGGGCTAAGTGTTGGTATCGATTGACTTAGAATGTATGAATGTCACTGAAGCTCACCATGATTTTTGAGCTCCCAAAGGCCTTTCGATATCTTTCTCCAGGCCCGTTTGGAATAGGACCTTTGGGCTACGACCTTCCTGACCCACTCCTCTAAATTCTGAATTGCGGCCGATGCCTGGGAAATAGCTGCACATCATAATATGTCAGTTAAACATTGGAAGATAATAATAAGAGATCTTAAATGAAGAGGCGCTTACGTTTCATGTTCCACTTTTCAGGGAACGACATATTATCGGCAGGGATCAGGTCGGAGGTCTTGATTCGGACATATCGACTCATCCAGCCCCGGTCCCTATCTTCATCAATGCTCGAGAACAGAGCCTTACTAGCCCGGTGAGCGAGTTTAATCAGCCCCCCTCGGAACATCCGGGGACTGTATAATCGAAGTAGATGGTCGATGGTAAAAGGGTGCCCCCCTTTGACCTTATCCACGAAAAAACAAAAAAGGTAAATTATACGCCACACAGAGGGATGAACTTGACCTAAAGTAACATTATATCTCCTATAGAATTCAACGATTATAGGGTCTATGGGACCTAATGTGAACGGATAGGTATATACACTTAAATATCCCTCCCAATGTGTAGTAATGGCTTCATTCGGGGAAGGGATTATCACTTCTTTATCGGTCCAATGGCATTCAGCCTTCACCTTTTCAAGATGTTTTTGAGTGATTGAGCTAATGTATTGCGAGACCGGTTCACCTCGGCCAGGCACCGGGGAAGACTTCTCGACTTTGAAGTCGGAGCCTATAAAGCACCATACTGGTATAAAGGCTTTTAATGGAGGTTCCATGGAGGGTTCCTCAGTATGGATGGGCTCAGCCTCTTCAACAGGTTGAGAAGGGGAAGGTTGTTATTTCTGGGGAACTGATTTTGAAGTTTTGGCCATGACTGTTGGAGTAGCAGAAGCAAGAAGCAAAGGAGAAGAGAGGTTGTTCTGGCGAAGAAGATTAGAAGAAACAAACTGTTTAGCAACGTAAAAATAAGGAAATAAACTCAAAGAAGGGAGGAAGCATTTATACTTTCCCAAAAAGGGGCGGTACAGAACACGAGGCGAATAAACATTAAATGCATGCATTAACTGCACACAGAAGGTACAGGGCTCTGCAGACGAGACAGGAAATGATTTCTTGTGTCAATGGTCATGTGCGTCACGGCACTTTCGTCACACCAAGGGTCCTTTTAGGGTTGAACGGTTTGATGACTCTGGCTTTGTGGCACGCTTAATGGATATATTGAGTGCTTAGCCAAAGAGCTCGGAGAATGACGATTCATATCGTTTTTTGTCCTTACTCTCCAATAAACGAGGGGACTATCTGTATTGGGTCAAATACGATCGACTGCTCGAGATGAGTCGAGCTCGGATACAATGCAAGACCGGGTTGCCTCGATCCGAGGTTAGCAAGTCGAGC
>MCJB01003095.1:0-10493 GCA_002018475.1 Nicotiana obtusifolia
GGGTGAGGAGAGACAGAGAGAGTCTATTAAAATTGATGTTAGAAATTTAAAGGCAACGTGATCAATTATACATTCCCCTGGAACATCATACACTCGCCAACTTTGTTTTGCATTCTCTCTTCTAACATCTTTTGGCACTAATTCCACGAGAACAGTAAAGTCATAAACTACTTTGAAGATCTCACCTCATTTAAGGTCTTAACAAGAATAGGAGAAAGAATAAAAACAAAAACAAAAATAAAAGAAGAGAGATAAGACAGGAGCAGGTGCTAGGATCATTAATAAAGCAGTATACAAGTCTGAAATATGGTTACCATTAATTACTCAATGAGTAATCAAACTCATTCTCTTGCTTTAATTTTGATACCATGCGAAGCATTTTTCTGTTTAGTAATAATTTGTGCAAAAAAGCTAATGATGTTATATTTAACTTTGTGAAACCATAATTGAAAATGGTAATTGAACTTCCATAATTTTATAAAATCATTGTATCAGTAATCGACCTTAAGACTTTCTTTGATTGTTTTTTTTCCCCCTATTTTAAGAATCTCTCATATTATGTGGAGTTATTAGAACTTAAATAACTTTCTCAAAGTTCAGGGTAGTTATTGTGGTTTATGTATTACTTTGTTAAATCAAAGATATGTCTAAACTAGTCCAATTAGCTGTTTATCACTGAAACAGTTTCTGGTTCCACTCTGCCACAACCTTATCCCAACCAAATAAAAAGCTTGCAGAAAAAATGAAAATCAACTTAAATGTATAGGTTCTTCTTTGAGCTGTCTATTCATTCTGGTTTTTTATTCGCTATAGATTAGAAAACCAGAACTGTTTAAGGCGGCAAGCGCATTGTTCCATTGTTTATGATGGATATAATAAAATTATAGATCCAGCATTCTCTTTGCAAAGGAAGGAACAAAACAAAAGGCCGAGTGTCTGTTAAATAGGTATTAAAAATTTAACAGTACTATACCATCATTCAACCTCTTACCTTCCTGCCACCAGTGTACAAGTAGTTTCCATCTTTTGAAAATTGCACCTGATAAGTGAATGTTATGGTTGAAGAATCAACTGAGGATTTGAGTACAAGGAAAAAAATGAATGGCAGCTCTACCAACTTACATGTGTTACCCCACCTTCTTGACCATGCAATACATAGAGAAGCTCCATATTATCTTCTCTATGTATGGCAGTAGTTTGGCTATAGGAGCCTGTGGCCAGCAACCCTGAATGGCTTGGACAGAAAGCAATTGAGGATATAATGCCTAAACAGATAAGATAAAAGGTGTCAGATAATAAATGTATCATGAGGAATAATGCTGGGATCAGAAGGTAGGAGAATTAATTAACTTCAACTGCACTATCTAGTGTCACTTTGAGACAACTCTCAGATTGATGTGTTTGACACAGATAACCGTCTGCTTACTGTCTTATTTATAGAGTCGAGTGCAAAAAGGTGATCATAAAGAGAAGCAGCTAGTGGAAAATACCTGATTGCCCTTCTTTATTTCCTTGAAGGGTGGAGTGCTGGGTAAAATCTCTACCAGGCCGATGAATATCAAATATTCTTATGGATTTGTTGTATCCAGCAAATATCCTAACTCAAAAAGCATAAAGAGTCAATGAAAACTTTCTTTTGTAGCAAATTACCAGATAATACATAAATAAAGAAAATGAAGCAGACCACAATACCACAAAAGAAGTTAGCATCATAGTGCATATGAAGTAAGAAGATACCCAAAGAAAAACTGAAAATGCATTAGTCTTAAATCTTTAAAACAAAATGAAAGACCAAAAGGGAAAAGCATCCTTTGGGAGGGCGGAGGGTCAAGAGATTCATTAGCGACCACCTAAAACTGACACCTAGGTCTCATTACTGTCATTCTGATCGTGCTGCCAGTAAATACAGATAGATTGCACTTTTTCAATAAATCAAAAGAGTTCATTTACGCTTAACTGAGATGGTGTGATATCTACAAAAGTATCGTGTCCGTACAATACCTTTCGAGATGTCTTTATCAAAAAACAAAGGTACTGTGATCATACTATCACTCTAGCCAACCCTCTAGACAAGTTGGTATTTCCACTTTGAACAAAATCAACTTAAGAAATACAACAGAACATTTTGAGTTTTGACCCCCAAGAACGCACTCTTTACCTTCAAAGATCTCCTATTTCTTGCCTTTCGCAAAATCCAAAAGATACAATAAGGAGTTGTCTTCCATAGCTTATTTTTCTTCCCGTCTTTTTTATAGAGCTTCTTTTTCTTCACATCTATTTTGAAGATTACCTAACTTGTACTTCGTTAGTTCCATTTTATATGGGCACGTGTTTTTTTTCTTTTGGTTTGTTCTGAAAAAGTTGACACCTTTTCATATTTAGAAACTCTTTAATATTGATGTTTCCAACTTATCCTCAATAACATGCTCTTATAGGATTTGGCATGGCATGTCGAAAGCCACTTGATACTAGTGGTACTTTTGGTTGTTAATAGCTTACATACATGTGCGCGAGTGAGCAGGCACATGCACATATATATTTATATATATAGAGAGAGACCTTATGTGATCCAAGTCTTTCTTTCTTTTTTAGCTCCGTGTTCATTCAATCACCGCCATATGAAATGAAAAAATAGGTACTAATTGTTTACTAGGCAAGCCTCTTGTCCAGAAAGGAAAAAGCATATTTATTTGCCTAGATAGCTGAAAAACTCATTTTGATGGCCTCTCTACTAACTCACACATGACAGCTCAACTAAATCTATGGATTACATGCATTATCCAACAGGTCTGGCAATAATTATATTGACTAATCTGGAAAACATAAATTATGTCGGTGGAAGTAAACTCTATAATCAATAATCATCATACAAATAAGCAGAAAAAATATTCTGCACTAAACACGCTTAACCTAGTAATTAGTCATACAGCATTAGTCATTTATATAATTTCATTGACTGCAAATAAAAATGTATACCTAGTGTGCTATGTTTCTTGTCTTCTTCTTTTATAGAAAACAAAACTAAAATATTACAAATAAAATTAAAGAAAAAGGACCAGTACCTCCATATGAACTGTGACCACAAGAGCGGGGATGGAGAAAAGCAGTCTGATAAAAAAAGAAATGCTTACTTATTCCCTGTTGGGTTGAAGGCAATTGAGAAGGCAGCAGTGATCTCGTCCATGGCATCATATGCACGGTAAGTACAGCGTAACTGCAACAACCCAAGAAAAGATAATGTAGGGAGGAATATCTTCCTAGCTAAGCATGTTGAGCAGCTAGACAAATCATGGGCAGTTAGCAACAGCTCTAAAGACGACGACACACCTGTCCGGTAGTAGCATCCCAGAGATGAATAGGGTGATCACGGGCAGTACTTCCAAAAACACATGTCTCTGGACCTGGATCATGAAAGAAAACTCTAGTTAAATTTTTCTAATCACGGTCAGCATTACCACTAATAACAAGGCAATTGACATACTTGAAGAAGACATATAGGGATACCAGCAATAGTCATATACAGACTCCCCCTCACTCATAACAAGGCTTGCAGCATAAGAATCTGCAAATAATCATTCAGCCTTAAACACAACAAACAACAACATGAGATAGCAAATCATATCAAGTTTAATAATGATCGCACATGATCGATAATTTCCACAATTACCATAACATACTTCCACAATGTTGCTTCACATCCAAACCTAAATATACTAATAGCATACAATTTACCTGTATCAGCAGCTGATGAAGAAGTATCAGCAAGCCATCCACTTTCATCATATGGCCTATCAACGAAGAAGAGCCAAATTAACAGAGCAACTCAATGCAATGGAAATGCTAGAATAACTAGGTACCATTTCTTACTATGTGCTTGCCTTATAATAGCTCCAAATATGAATCTATTTATCTGTTAATCAATCAATTAATTGTGCCCCATTCACAAAATTCTGGGGTCCGCTATATGAATTCTCTATATACATTAAGCTCTATTTTCAGATAATTCATCATATCATGAAACTCTACTTACCAACAGATTTTAAGCCCCACAAATCCAATCACAAAGTATGAACTCCAAACGAATTTTAATCTTTACAGTTATTCGAGACTTAAAATAATTTCACAGTTGTTCCTGGAGGATTTATCATTTGAACATAGTTATACATAGTAAAATGTATAGCAATTCAAAAACTTACAAGGTAAAAGAACAAAAGGTATTATCATCAGAGCAAGTGAGGAAGCAAGAACCATCCGGGGACCTAGAAGAAAAATAGAATTAACCATAACATATATATATATATATATATAGACAGAACTGAGAAGACGGGGCATAAAAGAAATGGGAAGAAAAAAAACGAAAGGAGGAAAGGCATACCATTTAACACCCTTTAAGAAATTGTTAGAGTTAGAAGGAGTTCTGAAGTGGTTGAAGAAATGATAGGTTCGATATGGGGGAACATCATATTGAATAACCGGCCAACGGTAAGAAGATTCTTCCGATGGTTTTTTTACAGCTTCAGTTGGGACTTCTATCTGCTCTACAGCTTCCTCTTCACCCATTGATTCTTTAATGGGCTGCTGCTCTGAAGCGTTAGTCTGTGAAGAGTGTTAGCGCCAAAAAGAAAGTGTTTCGAGGGGTTTTGGGGGAAGAGTAATTTTCAAAAACTAATATTGTTTTGTGGCTATTTTCAGAAATTATTATTGTTTTGTGACTATTAATACATATACAAAAGAAAATCAAATTGTTAATATGAAATCTGGAAATAATCAATATATTAGTATACTAAAGAGGTTCATTTCCTCTTATGGGACAAGCTTTTGGAAAGTAATCATGAAGGAAGAAAGAATCCCAAAATTCATAGGATTCTTGGTAGCAGCTGGATGTCGACGATGATATTGGCGGAGTTTGTGGTGCGGATATAATACTTCAAAAGATGATTTTCCTACTCTATTCTCATTGGAGATGATCACAATAGCTGAGGTTCTAAAGAGAGATAGTTCTCAACTATCATGGGTGTATCCTCTAGAAGACCTCTATAGAATTAGGTTAATGAGGTGGAAATCCTACTCAGATTGTACAATCATAGGAGCAAAAACAACGACGATCCAGTGGAATCCCACAAGTAGGGTCTGGGGAGGGTAGTGTGTACGCAGACCTTACCTCTACACCGGAGGAGTAGAGAATTTGTTTCCGATAAACCCTCGGCTCACGATGATGATAAGGACAGTGAAGCTGTAACATCAAAGGAAGTCAGAAAGATAACACCAACAACGTGATAACCAGACAGCAGAAAGAAAAGCAATAACAATACTGCAGACATAATGGAAGTAATAATGACACAATGAGAGCCACTAGCATCCTAAGACAAAACACTATCAAACTAGCCTCTTACAACCTAACCTGCAACCCTAATGAAGTAATATGGACACACAGGAGCTACTAGCAGCCTAAGACACAACACTATCAGATTAGCCTCCTACCTCCTAACCTACAACCTTAATGCTCGACCTCCACGGCTTCCTATCATAGGAAGTTTGAGGAATTTGATGCTATAGAAAGAATCATCGTCGAAATGAATTCTTCCTATATCCTTCTATCTAATGGAGACGATCCTAGATCTTTGTGGAGAAATTATCGAAATCTAGGACCCCGACAAAAGTTGCATTCTTGATGTGGTGTGTGGTATGGGAGCGATTTTGACTGCAGATAACCTAATGAGGAGAAGGTGCATAGTGGTTAGTTGGCACGACTCGTGTAAGAAGTAATGTGAATCTTCTCTACTTCACTGTGATTTACTTACACAGTTACACTTTTATTTTTCATTGCATGTTACCGAACTTTGGGCAGAAAGGAAGGGTTGAGGACAATTTGTTAGTTGTAGGCAAATTGTCTTTCCAAATGGTGTCTAATTTTTTGACAGAAAGGAAGGGTAGAGGGTCCAAACTTGAGTTTCTACTAGAAGTGTTTTTTCTCCATATCTCTACAAATTAAAAGCACCTTTAATTGTTACCCAACACTAGAAGAAGTGCTTTTTCATGAATGGGACGTGACTCTTCCAAAAGATTGGTCTACATGAACATTCTATAAAATGGAAAGAACGATATGTCTTATCTTGGTACTGAAGTGATCATCCAGCCAATAATCACATATTTTTGAACTATCCATGTTGAGAGTATCCATTTACATGAGTGCAATAATTAGCTATAGTGATACTTGTGCAAGTTTGAAGTCATGGTGACTGAGTGCTTCAGTGATCAAGTTTCTAAAGTTCTGTTTTTTATTTCATTTACCAAGGCTGTATAGATCATCAGAAACTACCAATCAGCGCATATATTTTGATATTGAACCTCAAGGTCAGCATCTTGGCTCTGGAGGACAGGTAATCTTCTACTTAGCTAAAAATTACATCACATGTCAGAATGAAATTCAAGATCTCATCTTGCATGCGTGCTTGTCTGTCTAGGATGGCTCAGTTCACATTTATAATCTTCAAACTGGACAGTGGGTGTCCAGCTTCCTAGCTGCATCAGGTATTTCCTATGTTCATAGAATGCTTATGTTGGAAGAAGGTCCATCTATCTTCTATTTCTTACTCAGCTTATCTCATTTCAGACAAGGTGAATGGTTTTTCCTTTCATCCTTTCTTGCCAATGGCTGCCTCTTCGTCAGGCCACCGGAGATTTGGAGTTTTAGATGACGCCTATGAGGATATGCTCCTTACTGGTAAACTTATTCACCCACATTGTTGGAATAATGCCCCAAAATATTATGTGTTCAAACTTTTGTAGCTAATCTACATATATCGACCAAAGTTGGTCGCTAATCAAAAAAATAAAAAAATAAAAAAATTAGCAGTTAGCGACCAAAGTTGGTCGCTAAATGCTAAATTTTTTTTTATTTTTTATTAGCGACCAACATTGGTCGCATATTAAAAATTTAAAAAAAAAAATTAATTAATTTAGTGCCCAATATTGGTCACTATTTTCCAGAATATATTAAATTTTAAAAAAAAATAGCGACCAACTTTGGTCGTTAATTTGCGACCAAAGTCGGTCTATATATATTTTTCCGGAATGTTTGGTCCTTTCGTGGTAGAGACCAATATTGGTCGCAAATTTGCAACCAAAATTGGTCGCAAATTGTTTGTGACCACCTGAATACTGACCAGGCCATTTTGGTCGTTTTTGCGCAAATGGTGACCAATTTTGGTCGCTTTTTTCGGTCGCTTTTGACCTGTTTTCTAGGATGCCATATCTCCTTCTTCTATGCTTTGATATGTCTGATTCCTCATTCCCATTTACCACTTTCTGAGAAACAAACTTGTTGTCATGCTTCTTAGTCCTACTTGCTTCCTTTCTTTAAAGTTGCTAAAATGCTTAGATCATCTGCCCAGATCATGTCAATGTTTGCATTTGTTGTAGAAATGCTCTTTGTATTTTTTCTTGTTGAGAATATTGACCTTATGGTCATGACCCGCCACATCATTATACCACGTAGGTGCCATTTGGCATATATTAATGTCACATGGAAGCTTGCATATGAACTAGCACATGTGGGAAGGTTCTAGAGAAATATGAAGATTTCTCATGGAATACCTTAGAACCATATGGAATTGCTAGGAAAGTTCTTAGAAGATTCTAGCTAGCTAGAATATTCTAGAGAAGGGACTTACTTGTAAATAATAAGGGCCTTGTGTAACAATTAATATTTATACTCTAGCCCCTAAGAGACTAGTATATAAAGTGGTCCATCCATTTGTAATTCACCAAGAAAAATCATCCAGTTCTCTCTAATACAAAAGCTTCCTTTGGCAATTCTCTTGTGTTCTAACATTTCCTTACAGATCTTGAGTGTGGTAAGACTAACCTGGCATAGCAAGAACGTGAGCAAGTTGTGCAAGATCGTGAGCGAGTTATCAAGTGCCGCACGTGCGCTTAGTTCAAGACTGAGGACTTGACATTACACTTCTAAAATTATATTCTTGGCCATTCTCCTAAATCATTCATGGTATTTGTTCTTCGTAACTATGAACTTCTACTCCAATATTCAAAATCATAAGCTGGAGTTCCTTTCATTTCCTTCCAATTTTACATTGTCCAATAGCAATACGAAATGTTCGGAAACTTTGAAATTTTTGGATAAAGATATTAAGATCGAACTTTTAAAAATTATAATCCACAAACAGATCGAAAAACCGAAACCAAATAAACTTAAATTTTCGGTTAGGCCAGTTTTTTTAATTCAGCCGGTATTATGCCCACCCCTATATAAGCCCTTAAAAATAATAAAATAATAAAAATATTGAACCTATTCAGTCAAAAAAGTAGCGGATGAAGCTAAGCATACAAACAACCAATATAATTTTGAATGTTTGATATTCTATTATGTATCCCATTCTTTTATATTAATTTCTTACCAAAATGATCGTCGAGGTACCATGTATCCTAGACAAGTCAACTACAAAAAGAATTAAAATTAGTGATGGACAAAGTCATCGTTAATCCTATTAAGTGACAGATTAGTAATCGATTATAAAAATTATTATCTACGAGATGAATTTCGTAACTAAGTCATGTTTTGTAAAATTAAATCATGTAATAAACTTTCTTAGTAATAATATTAGTTTCTTTTTTACTAAAAAATAAAATTCGTTTTCCATCTATTTAACAGGAATGTGCATCGAGGTAATTTATGTATTTCTGTAAATTAAATTATGGTAATTAATTTTTCATCATAAACTAATAACTTCTATTTTTTCCGCAACAGTTACTATTTTAAAAACCCAATGCTGTAGTAAATTCTAAAAATAGAAATAAACGAATTTAACAACAAAGCTTCAAAAACAATACTTATGATTTTAAATTTTAAAAAACAACAAATAAATCATATGAAATGAAAATAAAGAGGCAAAATTGGTCTTTACGATTAAACAAAAAGGACAAAAAACAAAAATATTACACAAGATCGTGAAATTTCCTTGTTCGAAAGTCGAAACCAACAAAAAAAAAATCTCCTACTTTTTTATATTTTGTTATGTCTTTAATATTTTGTATTCTTATCCGGAGAAGATGTTAAACACTGAATAATATTAGAATTTTTTTTATTACAACTCCTAAATATTAGGAAAGTTTTATTATTTTGCAATTTTATCCGATGTAAAATACATTTTAAATGGTAAAAAAAGCAAAAGATATTTCGCTAAGGACATTCGTGCTTTTAATGTAGTATAGATATAGATTATATCACGAAGAAATAGAAATTGGTTGAACTTATGCTTCTGAAGTTTTACGAGTTGTGTCAACATTTAAAGAAGCAAATAAACGATACACATTAACAAGATTATATTAATAAAACACAAATTACATTAGTATAATTATCCCCGACAAGTTTTCTGAATTATAGCTGAATCCAGTATGAACCGTACGAGCACGTCCTCTGTCACCCCCCACCGCGCTTACAATTCTATACCCCAACCCAACTTGCTCTGGCCCCGGGTCCTTCCTTTCTATTCCTCGGTAAGCGGACCGTGGGAGCATGGGGGGCGATATTCGCTTTTGACTGATAGAAAGCATCTCTCTTTTGTCCCTCCTGACCGAACTCGCCAAAAAAATCACAATAGAAAAAGTTATTCTTGCCGGGAGAGTAGCGTCGGAGACATCTTTATCTGAGGAAGAGGCTTCGTCATACGACTCCTCATAAATGATGTTAGGATCGGCCGGCTCATCCTCGAAATCCGAAAAGAAAACAGAGACAGAACAGAATCATTTTGTTTCAGTGACATATCTAATCAGACTGAATAGGATTTGAAGAGATGTCACATAGCCGGGGACGAGTAAAAAATTGAATTGTTTTATTTTCCTTCTTGTTCATCAATCGAAAATCAAGACAAAGCGGGCACTACGGTAAGACGTGAAAACACCCGATCCCATTCCGACCTCAATATGGGGAATCGTCTTATTGGGGATTACTTCCTTTCTAGGTTCATTCTCTCTATTCTTCGTTGTATGCAGCCCCATAAAGTGGCTATCACCCTCTCTTCTCGGAGATCATTTACCCTTTCGCGTATTTTCTCTCTAAAATTGCTAATCTAGTACAGTATTTTTTTTTCTTAGCCATAAAATATTAATTTTCGACGACACAGTTAATTACACATGCTTATTAGTTTAAGCGTTTAGATTGTATTAACACCAAAACTAGATCCGTTCAAATCTAGGAATCAATAATTATAGAATAGCAATTTTTTAATGGGTGAAAATTAACTTTTCATTTATACTCTATTTATTAGAAAATGATAACTAATTATTATATAAGAAATTATCATCAAAGGAAAAACTTATTTTCTTTTCTATAAGTCATCTCTATTGTAGAATTATAAATAAAAAATTAAATTTTTGCAGTAACTAATAACGTACTCAAAAACAGAAATCAGGAATTGGATCATTAGGGACTTATGGCCCAATATTTGACTCATAAATTGCCCCTGCCCCCCCCC
>MCJB01003097.1:0-10489 GCA_002018475.1 Nicotiana obtusifolia
CACATACACGATCATATCATGAAGTACTTCCATAAATCTTCCACACCGAGAAGCAAAACCTGAACATCAATGACTATCAACCACGTGATTTCTATAGTACTAGTCAAGCATCTGTATATTTAAACACAATGTGTCTTCTGCAATACACACTCTTCTCAGGCGACATAAGATAGTGCTAATATACTCTTAAACATCAGAAATCTCTCATACCATCTAGGTCTCATGACCTTCCTTTCAAAATTGAACCATAGCCTTGTCCATTCAATCTCAATCCCATACGGCTCACTGCGTCTATCATACTATTATATGAAAATTTGAGAACCCTGATATCAACTATGAATCACAAGTAGGATGGTCCTCCTCATAAATACTCAGGACTTTTTTCAAGGGATCGTTGACAAGAACTACTCATGAAGACCCAAAATCTTAGTTTGTGGAAAATTCTTCCAATCCGGGTCGGAAAGAAGGGTGGTGCCTTAGCTCATGGGTGTAAAAACTTTTGGTCATGTGCTATCTGCTTGTCCAAAAGCCAAGCCAATGTAACCGGAAAGGAAGAGTTTGATCCTGGCTCAGTAGTAGGACCAGTTCCCTCCTCAACTACTTATTGATCAGTTGGTAAACCCCCTTCCTTTCGGTCTAGTAGCTAGTTACCTCCTTTCCTTCGAAGTCTTTGTCGAGCTTATCCCCCTTTCTAGCTAGAGCTGTTTGTATATAGTTCAATTGCAACCCTTGTTAGCCGAGCTGTTTTCTTCCCCCTAAAACCTCTCCTTATTCGGTTGAGTTAGCATCTGCTTCTTCTTTCTTTTCCTTGCTAAAAGAGAAAAAATCTTTCTTTCTACTTGTACTTTCCCTCTTATTCTACAATATTATTTAATATTCTGTTATGTGATTCCTTTTCATTTTATATAGCTGTAAAAGCTTCCTTTTTCTTTCACTTACTGACGTCTGCTCCGACCCCGCTTTTTTTTTTATTCGGATTCTGCTTGAAACTTCTCCTGTGTTTGCAGCTTTTCTAAGAAGTTCCATTCCTATCAATAGAAAGATCTCTTTCTTCTAGTAGTGCGTCTTAAAAGCGAGTTACTTCCATTTATATATGTAATTGTTGAGATCAGGCCTACGAGAGGTATTCAACAAGCGCCACTCAACTGTAAACTAAGCCCTCCATAGAAGTTCAAGGAAGTAAAGTTACATACTACTGGAAAGAGATGGGCTTTTTCCTTTCTATTTCTTGCGGGCTATTGATTTCGGGTTGAGACTTTGCTCTCTTAATTTCACAGTTCCTTCAGTGAGCTACTTAAGGTTTAAGGTAAGGGGCACTCCTAGCTTAGATTACCATTCTAACCTGTCTTTGCTGGTAGATAGATGCGCTTAATTAGTTACCTGAATTAAAGAGGACTCTTGAATAAGTTGACTTCGCCTGGGCATCATCTTTTCTTTCATTCACTAGTTGAGTACTTCTTCCTGTCAGATAGAAGCTTTTCAAAAGGTGCTTCGCTTTCAGCTCTTCTTGTTCAATACCGCTTCCCGTCCTTGTAAATATCATCCTCTTATCGCTCTTACGGATCAATCGGTCAACTGTAGGAAACTGGCCAATTGCTGTCAACTGGTATCGGTACAACCACAAATCTCTTGTTTTCTTTGTTTACAGTTGGCCTTACTTAAAAAAATTTGAGTTCCTGCTTCTAGCTAGCTCAATCAGTGCGCTGGAGTTCCGTTCTTTCAATCTATCCGCCAGGGAAATGCTCTTCGGGCTGAGGTCCAATTCATCTCGTAAGCTTATTATAGAAAGGAAATCTTCAATCAATCATATATATATATATATATATATATATATATATATATATATATATAAAGAGATGAAGTGGGAAAGGCTTCCTCGGTACAGCGACGGAGGAACCAAGCCTTCGCTCGATCACCGAACCGCCAGTCTTAACTCCTTGAATCAATCAGCAAATTAGTAAGTCCATCAATCTGTAGTGTAATAGTCTCACCAGCCCGTAGACTAGTCCAGTAGTGGGTGAGTAGAGTCTGTGCTTTGGTGGGCACCGGGCATCCAGTAAGAAGAAGTAGCTCTGCCAACAGCGCACGCAAGCTGCTCGAGAAGAGCACAACTCTAACTAGCGAAGGAAGGTGATCAGCTCAATTGAAAGAGAGGGCGCGGGGGGCATAAAATTCTTCGATCTTGCCTGTTGCACTGCATGGTAACAAATTTCATTGATTGGTCGGATTTCGATCAGAAAGGAACTGAATTTTCTTGTCCCACCCGGCGGTTAAAATAAAAAGAAAGAATTCGTTGCTTCAACATGTTTTCTCGTGGTAGGTAGGAGAGACAGTAGAAGGGGGATGCCCTTTAATTAAGCAAAGAACACACCGAAGCTAGACAGATTGGAAAAGCCCCTTTATTATTAAAAGGACTAATCTCTGTAATTATCTATCTATATATATTCCCTGGAATAAGGAACTTCTTCCCGATCCTATAAAAACATCCAGCAGGAATTGAACCTACGAATTTGCCCCTTTACTAGGAAAGGTGCTTTAACCATTCAGCCATCGATGCAAAAAGACTCATCAAGTGAAATAGGTTTTGGTATTCCTTCTCGAGCTTCTATTTCCTCCGTTAAAGGAGATTCGAGAAAAGATGGAATAGGAAGACGTGTTTCCAGAACGAACAAGAAAAGGGTTGAGAAGGGGGAGTTAGCAAAGTTAGACAAGATTGGAATGGGCATAGGAACATGTATTGATGTACCAGATCGGCTAATGCTCCCAGGTTGATGCAATGTATTCCACCAGTTGACAGAAGACTTGATTATTGGTATATCGATCGGTCCATCACGAATTGAAATAGGAGGCGGTTCGACAGAAAGCTTTTGAAAAAGCAGTGCACCCAGGTAAATAAGGAACAAGATGAATACAGAGGTTAAATGAGCATCCCACACCCAAAAGGTGCCCCACATAGGTTTTCCCCGAAACCCCCCAGTAAATAAGGTTAACAACATAGAAAAAGCACCTATTTCTGTACCGGTTCCGGAAGAGCGAAGAAAAAGGGGATGTTTTGTTAATAGGAACAAAAAAGTGTTTATAGCCGTAACGATATAAACAAGAATACTCATTCGAGCCGCAGGAACATGTACATACAGAATACAAGAATTTCCACCTTGTTGAAGATCTAGTGGTGCTACCCGAAGACTTAAATGAATAGCCATCGCTGTTAAGAACAACCGAGATCCAATGAAAATTTGCGTGTAGCTTCTGGTCTTTGACATCAAAAAAGAAGGTTGTAATAACGAAAGGAACATGTGAGAATTTGGTCTTAGCTAGTGGAACAAGAAAGACATGGATCTATATTCAATATGCAATCAAAGGATTTCTCCCCAAAAAAGAGAAGAATTCCCCTTTCTTTCTTTTTGCTCCGCTCGTGCGTGGCACTCCTTGCTCGCGGAGCAGCATACCAAAAAAAGAAGCGACTACCTTACTTAAGCAATTCTTCTTATTCTTATTCTTTCTTAGTTGTAGTTCCTATATTGGTTTTTTTCTTTCTGGGTTTCTTAGGGCCCTCTGTCTTCAGAACGATCCGCCTGGCCACTATGAATGAATATTACTTCAATAGAGTAAGTTTTTCTTTAAGTTGTGCCCTTAACACGAAGCTAGGGCAGCGACGCGAAGGCTTGTGAGTCCATTAAAGAAATTTAAACAGATACTAGCTAGTCTGAATTGTGCAGGATCGAGCCCTAGCCTTAAAAGCCATCCATTCAAGCCTTCTCAGTCCTTTTTTTAAATTATTTTTTGATCGGACTTTCTAAATCCATATGGTATGTATGGCTTTCAAGCTTCCTATCCTGGGTTTGTGTGAATCATGAGAACATGCGCAAGCTCAGTCTTTCGCTACTCGTGTGACCCCGCCTCATGGCTTTTAGAAGGGCCTAAAGTGCATGATGATTCGATTTCCGAAATATATAAATATAAAGAAAAAGGCCTCCTCTTGCTGTTCTCTTTCTTTCTCTCTCTTATTGACTATTGACATAGCAAAGTCTGGTTCTGTTGAGCGTGATACCCGCCCTCTACAAAGTGATTTTTGAAAAGGTCTTTAAACGACTCTTTGTCTCTAGTTCCAAAAAGTTTAATGAATGGCTTTTTTTTTCTGCCCACCACCCATGAAAAGACAGACTACATAGGGGCTCCTCAGCCCTCCCTGGTTCAAATACCATTTTATCCTACCTCGCTCACCGGCCCCAGGCTTAAAAGCCTTTTCGTTGTCACCACTTACCTAGATCGATATGACTAGTTTTCTAGCGAGATTTCTAGCTTGAATTAAGGCTTTGAAGCCCCTCTCCTCTCTCTGTAACTAGAGAGGTAGGAAAACCTGAGTTTAGAGCCACCTCGATTTGGGATGTCGGAACATCAATCGGATCAAAAACCGAATCTTAAAGTGACTTCGGAACAGGTTCGAGAGCTTCGGTCGAAAACCTTTCCTATCTAGTGTCAGCTGATCCTTTAGCGTCTGCACCAACTAAATCGGAAGCTTAATTCGAAAGACGAGAGTAGGCTCGAGGAGGATCAAAAGACTGATTCTCGGCCCCCTAAAGTTAGAAAGCTGGTTAGACTGCAACCTTTGTCTATGGAAAGAAAAGTCACGAAAAGAGATCCATATGGTCATAAAGAAAGGCTTGCCTATACGTATTTCTAGCGTACGCGCGGTTCCTTTCGATTGGATCCTGTCGCTACCTGGATCAATCAGCCTATTCTAGTTCGCCTTGTGTCATCTGATTTTAGAAAATTCATTAGATCGTGAAGTTGCTTCACACCTGGCCATATCAAGGGAATGAAAATGAACTTGTCCCTAAAAAAAGAGAAAAGAACTGGAATGGGAGATGATGGTCATTGAGAAAGATGCCTTAGCAGGTTGGTCATCTGTCAGGACGAGAATGTGAGTTCTTCTTATTATCGGTGAGCCGCTGCCCCTCATACTCTTCTTTACGTTTTTGGGTCGCTCTTCTTATCTGTCGTACCCCCAATCCTCCTTCATACGAAGGCATCGTAACATATACATCAAATCAAGATCAAATAAAAGATTCTCCATCCCTTCTTTATACTCGTCTATCCCTCGATAAACTAGATGGGCCTAGGATAAGGCATTAAAAAACCGTTGATATGTGGGATGATCGAACTGACTCATCTACAACTCATTTTTGAAAAAAATATGCGCTCCTACGTGAGGAGGGGGGAAATGAAAGTAAGAACCATGCGCTTGGATGAAAGAGCACGCTTTGAGGGAAGAGGGGAAGAAAGACTATAGAAAGGCTAAGTGAAGTACTTATAGGGACTTGTTTAACATTCTTCTTTCCTCTTCTTTCTTATCACCTTATTTCCCTTTCCTCACGTCCTAATATAATAAAGATCAAGACGAGTTTGCTCTAGGTCTAGATATCTCCCTTCGAGATTGCCAGCATCAGTCTAAGTAGCTTAAGTTTTTGAAGAAACAGGTAGAGAAGGAAGGGTGATTGAAGCAGGACCATAAGAAGTACCTTTAGCATTTCAAGTACCCGGTTCAGAGCCAGGACATCTGTGGCACATCCACCAGCAGCGCCTTTGGCATGATAGGCAGGCAGCATATCTTGATCCATCGGTAGCAGAGCCACCAAGTGAATGACCTTAATGATCATTTTGGAAGTAGCGCTTTACTAGCCTAACGACTCAAAGCAAGGTCGAAATCCATCCCTTTTTAAAACTGATTAATTAACGACCCACCAAGCAAGGACATGTTCCGCGGTAGTAGCCAATTCAAGGAAGTGAAACTAAGATAGGAAACTTCCCTTTTTTTTACTTTTAAGTAAGTAAGACCCTGTCCTCTTCCCTTTCGACATCAAGATAATTAACGAAGGTGGTGCTTTGAACATTTTCGCTGAAGTCGAAAAGATAAACATCTACCCGGTATACCAGCAAGATTCTATATATTCTTTCTTTATTCAATTCATTCCTATCCTTTTTCTTTTCAGTCCCGGGTTTCCTTTCCTCTCCAAGCCAATCGATCGCCTTCTTAGTTAACTGTAACCTGGCCTTTAGCCATCTATTTTTAGATATGGAGGGCTTAGGAGTCACATAATTTTAAGCCCAAAAAACGAGGTAAGAAAGGTGGGGAATAGCGGCCTCACACAAAAAGATTTGTCTAAGCAATGTCAAAGAGATTTTCAATAAGTCAATACCAAGATTTGCTTTCTGCACCTACTGATGTGATGATAATTTAGAAGCATTTTTGCAAAGAAGAAGGGCCCTGTTCCTATGGGTTCACGTGCTAAAGCTCAACTAAAAAATGCTCTTTTTCAAGAGAGAGGTTTAAGGCGCATTAATCACGCCTTGAAGGAGGGAAGTAGTGGAGTAGGAGAGGTAAAGATGGATGGGAATAGATAAGTAAGAGAGAAGGCGACACCAGCTAGTAGAATGGACGGAATGAGAAGAAATCCCCTGGATGGAAAGAAGCTTGAAAGAGAGAACCAGGAATGAAATAGCGAGACCAAACGAGCAAAAAGCCACGAAGGTTGACGATAAGAGCGTAAGACTTTATGCGAGAGGGTAGAGCCCTTGATCCTTTCAAGAATGTAATTATCCTTAATATTCAGGAGCAAATTTAGAACCTTTATAGTGGATTAAAGGAAAGAACAGACTCATATGAAAGTTCCCCAGAAAAAATGGCTATTGTTGAATCAGCTGTGAAATACACTCTTGCTCACGAATCTACTGTTCTAGCTCAGACCAGGCTATCTCCGAGAAAATAGGGGTCCCGAACGGGAGAAGAATAAGGCAGGATGTCCTTTGACTAGTTTGTAGTTTTTTCTGGGGCTATTTATTCTAAATTTCCCTCCTCGCCTAGAATAGAAGGATAAGATAAAGGCAGGCTAAGCCCGTATTAGCTCTTTTCAGGTTGATAAGGTGGAATTGAAAACTTTGGAGCACATCCTTACCTACATCGAACTCTATTTGTTAAGCATATAGCTTTTTCTTCTGCGCCAGGATCACACTTCACACTAACCGAATCTTGCATGGAATACATAAATGAAGAAAGCATCTCAATTGGAGAAAAGTTTGTTTTCCTGGGGAATTTGCTTGTCAACGAAATTCCACTCATAAGTAGGTTCACATCGTGATCTAAGTTCCATTTCCCATCGAGAGGTTATGATACTGGTAAAGAGTCCTATTCTTCTCCTTGGGTTATGAAATAATTCAATAGCTCTGGGCTCCCTCACTGTATTCCAGGGCAAGCTCCTACTATATCCTACTATTCCGGATATTCCTACTGGATTTGAGCAACTCGAGTATGAACACTGTATCGCTATGCCCCTCGCTTAGCCCCGTTCTTTGGTTTAGGATGGATTCGGACGGGAAGCGAAAATACCGTAAAAATGGCTTCTTTCTTTGTCTCCGCTAGACTCTTTTGTAATAGCTTGATGAGCTGAACCAACAAGAGATATTATGTTCTACCTTCTGCTTCGAGCCTGGCCGAGAGTGAGCTTCCCGATAGTCTCTTCCTTCCTAGAAATAGAACTCTAACTATCACGTCTCGTCTCCTTACTCGAGATATCTGAGATAGCTCCGTAAACTAATAACTTATAATAGACGAGCCCATTATCCTCATGTTCTGAACTTGCTTCTTGGTACAAGGTGATGAGCGAATAATTCTAGTTCTAGTTCTTCTTCTACCAAATCTTTAGTACCGCTTTGAGATTGAATCTTTAGAACCATGTGCCTAAGAGGGCGAGGACCTTTATAGCCATAATTCTTCAACCCGGTTCTACCTCCTTCTGCAATATGATCTATCTCGTCAATCCCACCCGCGAGCTATCCATTCTAACCTTTTTTTGCCTAGCAAGATACGTCTAGTTCTCCCTCCTCTTGCCTATCTCAGTAGGAAATTGGAATAGTCTCTGATTTCAAAGAAAAAGTTGAGGCGAGAGCTATACCTTCTGGAACCGGAGCAATAACTGCTATAAAGTAAGGAGATGCGTAGGAACAATCCTTAAAGCAAATACTCGGAATGCTCCATGACTAAGTATACCTATTCAGACGCTTTTGTTCAATTATAAAAAAATAAGCACTTTGATGAAGATGTATAGCATCATTAAAGTAAATACATATTAAGATCGTAGAAACATGAGCTTGTGATATAACTACACCTAATTCCAGACTGGTTAATGCAAGAACTATAAATAAAGGACCAAGATCCCCTATGAAATATAAAAGATCATTCATACATAGCATAGTCCAAGCGAACCCACTTAAAATCTTTACTGAACTATGACCGGCCATCATATTAGCAATTAAACGTATTCTTGAGCTTAATGCTTGAAAATAATAAGGGATTAGCTCAAGGAGTACTAAAAAAGGTGCTAATGGCAGTGGGACTCCTGCAGGTAATAAGAAGCTTAAAAAATGAAGCCCATTTTTTTGAAATCCCACTATAGTAATGCCAATAAAAATAGAAAATGAGAGACCGAAAGCAATGACAAAATGACTTGTAACTGTGAAGCTATAAGGTATCATACCCTGGGGATTACAAAATAACGAAAAAGTAAAAGTGACCGAGATGTGAGGGGAAAAATTTTGTTTAACATTTCTGGAAAGACAACCTATTTGTTCGTTTACCAGGTTCAGCACGAAATCATAAATAAGCTCTACCAAGGATTGCCAAGCATTTGGTACTGAGTTTCCTCCTCCCTTTTTAGTAACAAAATAAACCAAAAGTAGGACCAAACTGAGAGTTAGTAGCATAAACAAAGATGGATTTGTGAATGAGAAATATAAGTTTCCTATTTCATAGGAATCAATGGGATTATTTCAAATTGTTCAAGTGGGCTGGAGACGATCTACGCTAGATCCAGTGTGAAATAAGTGAATTCATCCAGTTGACGCATTCTTGATTGATTGAGACAAAATGATTCCCTCAATACAGCTTAACTCCGTCAAGCTTGTACGAGTAGTGAAGAAGCATAGAGCACTTTGGTTGGTGGTTGACCAACGGAAAGCATGGGAGAAAGATGCACAAACGAAAAAGGGCTAAAAAAAAGGACGAAGTAATTTCATATATAAAAAGAGTGGTGCACTGAACACGAACCCAATATCAAAGGACTAAAGAGGAAGCTAGTCGATCATTCAACAGCAGGAATCTACCCTAGGATCCAACTTGCCAGCTTTTTCTCTTATGATATTTCGAATAGCGAGAAAGTGAAATAATGGAGAATATAATGGAGCGGACTAATACTATATTCGACTAGAGGAAGAATCTTTATTAAATAGGACGCCTCCTAAGCGCCTAAGGGCTAACCGTCATATTCTCAATCAGCTTTGCCTCGCTGCATACTTTCGCTTAGTATTCCTTACAGCTATTCTCCAATCACCAGAAAGCAGCAGCGAGGCAGACATTTATTTTGCAGAAAGGTTGGCTGCCTTGCAGGGTCGCTTGCCTAGTTCACCGGTACTAGGCTATGAGAGGCTCAACATCGGGTCCAATGTAAAGCAAGCTTTGCGAATGATGGTGGCTCCATACGGGTAGACATAGGCCCTGAAACCATAACAAAGAAAAGACAATTACAAGGAGGACGTACGTGTTCTTGGGCGAGTGCGAACTCGGTTAGTATACAAGATCATCAATATTGTAATAGGATGCAGCTGCTGAAGGCAAGACACATGTAACAACAAGCTAGACCGAAGCTTAGCCATAGTTGGTTTTGGTCGTTGAAGCTTCGCCGTAGTGACAAAGCTTTCATAGTCTGAAGGCAGACCAACAAGAAGGAATGTAAACATATCAGATTAGGACACCGGTGCATTGATAGATGCCAAGGAGTCACAACTGTTCTTGAATGTACGAAGGTAAGCCGCCATAAACTGATTTCCTTTCTTCTCTCTTTCACTATCATGTTCCTCACTAACCCGACAGGCTTTCTTTAAACCATACTTTAGGGAGGGGATCGTTGAACCTTGTTTGAGCTCTTCTTCCCCTTTCTAGACAAGAAAGGAGAAGGGGAAGGGGAACTCCTTTCTTTTCGTTTTCACTTACATACGCGAATCTAGGTCCAGCCTCGCTTGCATTCAGTTATCAAGGGGGATGTCTACTCTTTCGTTTACATACGCAAGCTCCCGATTAGTCGCAATCGCACTTCTGTGCAATATCCAACGCATATTAAAGCACTTTTCGGCCAAGCATCAACAGAGTAGCCTGCGGATTGGTGCCCGGTGACACAGTAAAGGTTGAACCATCAACAACTCTGAGTGCCCCAGTCTTAAGTTCCTATCAACCACTTTCCCAACAAGGCAGCCGCCATGGTAATGCGATATTGTGGTCACAACGACAGAACTATCCCATCAGAAAATCATTGGATAGATCAGCAGGCAATGAAGGTCCAACATACCCGAAATATATAGGACCAAACTCTTGTTGGTACTTGAATTCACACACCTCTCCACATCCATCACTAGGATGTCGGAAGTAATGAAACCTGAC
>MCJB01003099.1:0-10488 GCA_002018475.1 Nicotiana obtusifolia
ATATGGAGTCGACAATATTCTCTTGATCTTGTTATCTTCGAAGAACTTGGTTATTTTACTTCCGACGAACTATTTGCCATTATCGCACACGATTTCTGAGGACATCCCGAACCGGCAAATGATATGGTCCCATATGAAGTCAATCACCTCTTTTTCCCTGATCTTCTCGTAAGCCTGTGCTTCCACCCACTTAGAAAAATAGTCAGTTATAAGAAGAATAAATTGAGCTTTACCTGGTGCTCGAGGGAGGGGACCGACAATGTCCATCCCCCACTTCATAAATGGCCATGGCGATATGACCGAATGCAGGGCTTCTGCGGGCTGGTGGATCATCGGTGTATGTTTTTGGCATCCACTGCATTTGCGTACGAACTCCTTTGCATCTTTCTCCATGTTGTTCCAGTAATAGTCGGCCCGAATTATTTTTCGAACTAACGAATCGGAACCGGAATGGTTGCCGCAAGCTCCCTCGTGTATTTCTTTTAGGATGTACTCGGTGTCTCCAGGCCCAAGGCATATGGCGAGAGGCCATCGAATGTCCTCCTGTACAATGTCCCATCATCGGCCAAACAAAATCAGGCCGCCTTTGCGTGCAACGCTCTCAATTCTTTGGGATCGGATGGTAATTTACCTGAGCTAAGGTACTCCACGTACTTATTTCTCCAATCCCAGGTCAAGCTTGTTGAGTTGACCTCGGCATGACCTTCTTCCACCACCGACCTTAACAACTACACGACTTTTTCAGAGTCGATTTCTTCGTCTTCGGCCGACGAGCCTAAGTTGGCGAGGGCATCAGCTTCGCTGTTTTGTTCCTGAGGTATGTGCTGTAGGGTCCATTCCTTAAACTTGTGTAACGTAACCTGAAGTTTATCCACATACCTTTGCATACGCCCTTCCCTGACTTCGAACGTTCTATTTACTTGGTTGACAACAAGGAGGGAATCGCACTTGGCCTCGATTACTTCCGCCCCCAGGTTTTTGGCTAATTCTAGACCTACAATCATAGCCTCATACTCGGCCTCATTGTTAGTAAGTTTTATAGTTTTAATAGACTGTCTAATCGTATTACCGGTCGGGGGTTTAAGCACGATACCTAACCCCGACCCTTTTGAATTTGAGGCACCGTCTGTGAACAAAGTCCACACTCCTGAAGGAGTCCCCGATTTAATCATGAGTTCTTTCTCGACTTCGGGGACGAGCGACGGCGTAAAATCGGCGACAAAATCGGCCAGTACCTGAGACTTTATCGAGGTTCGAGGTCGATACTCGATATCATACCCACTAATTTCGATGGCCCATTTGGCCAATCGTCCTGACAACTCAGGTTTGTGCATAATATTTCTAAGTGGGTAAGTTGTCACCACGCATATCGGGTGACACTGAAAGTACGGTTTCAATTTTCTAGAGGCACTCAACAAGGCGAGTGCTAGTTTTTCTAAGTGTGGGTACCTAGTTTTGGCTTCTCCTAATGTTCTACTGACGTAGTAAATGGGAAATTGCGTACTTGTTCTTCTCGGACCAGAACCCCGCTTACTGTTATCTCCGATACGGCGAGGTAAAGGTATAACTGCTCGCCTGCTTTCGGTGTATGTAGTAAAGGAGGGCTAGAAAGATACCTTTTTAGTTCCTCCGATGCATGTTGGCATTCCGGTCCCCACGTGAATTCATTCTTCTTCTTTAGCAAATTGAAGAACCGATGACTCATGTCCGATGATCTCGATATGAACTGGCCCAATGCTGCTATCCGGCCAGTCAATTTCTACACGGTCTTGACGCTGTCGATGACCGTTATGTCCTCGATGGCCTTAATTTTATCGGGGTTGATTTCTGTTCCCCGATTTGAAACCATAAAACCGAGGAACTTCCCTGAGCCTACACCGAATGCGCATTTCTTCGGATTCAACTTCATGTTGTATTTCTTTAGAATGTCAAACGTTTCCTGCAAATGACTTAAATGGTCCTCTGCTCGCAGGGACTTAACCAACTGTCATCAATATAAACTTCCATTATTTTACCTAGTTGTTTTTCGAAGATTTTATTTACTAGGCGTTGGTATGTCGCCCCTGCATTTTTAAGCCTGAATGGCATCACATTATAGCAATAGGTGCCATACTTGGTGGTGAAGGATGTTTTTTCTTGGTCATCCTTATCCATTTGTTTCTGGTTATACCCAGAGTAGGCGTCGAGAAAACTAAGAGTCTTGTGGCCAGTGGTCTCATCGATCATGCGATCGATGTTGGGCAAGGGGAAAGAGTCCTTGGGGCATGCTTTATTTAGGTCCTTATAGTTTATACACATCCTAAGTTTGTTCCCCTTTTTAGGGACGACAACTACGTTAGCTAACCATTCTGGGTACTTGACCTCCCGAATGGACCATATATTTAAGAGTTTATTTACCTCGTCTTTGATGAAGGCCTGTTTAGTTTCGGACTGAGGTCTCCTCTTTTGTTTGATCGGCCGGAACTCCTGATCGACGCTCAGCTTGTGCGTTGCTATTTCCGGCGGTATGCCCGTCATGTATAGATGGGACCAAGCAAAGGAATTTTCATTAGCTGAAAGGAAAGTAATTAGTTTGGCCCTGAGCTCGGAGTTTAAGCCCGAGCCTAGGTATACCTTTCGATCGGGTGCGTTGCTGCGGATTGAGATTTGTTCGAGCTCTTCAATTGTTGATTTGGTTGCGTCAGACTCATCCGGAACAATAAATGATCGGGGTATCCCGTAACTATCAGCGTCGAACTGATCCTGTTCACCCCCATTTGTTGAAGGTGGCCTCTCTAATTGCTATTTGGCCTTCTGGGGAGGAACGGTAGGTTTTGACGCTGCCTCTTCCACTGCGAACATTTCCCTTGCAGCATGTTGTTCTCCATATACGGTAATGACCCCCTCAGCCGATGGAAACTTTAACATTTGGTGTAATGTTGAAGGTACGGCTTTGATGTCGTGTATCCAAGGCCTTCCGAGCAAGGAGTTATATCTCATATCGCCTTCAATCACGCAAAATTTTGTCGCCTTGATAGTTCCCGCGATATTCACCATTAGTATTATTTCACCCTTGGTTGTTTCCGAAGCCATGTTAAAGCCGTTGAGGACCCGGACCTCGAAGATAATCTGGCTTGACAGCCCCAATTGTTCAATAACCCAAGATCGAACTATATTGGCCGAGCTCCCGGGATCGATAAGTATACGTTTCACTCGGGTGTTGTGTACTAGCATTGATATCACCAATGCATCATTATGAGGTTGTGTAAGCCCTTCGATATCCCTGTCGCTGAAACACAAAGTCCCTTCTGCCGCGTAGTCACGCGTACGTTTTTCTCGAGTAATAGATATTTTGGTGCGTTTCAACACCGGTACCTGGGGAGCTGATGTGCCGGGTAATTTCGGCACATTTACATATTATTTGCTTAGTGTTTTACTTGTTCTACTTGTTAATCATCACGATATTTACTTAGTTTTAGTGTAATTTCAGTATATTGAGGGAAGAGACCCAGAAGCGTGAAAAGAAGTCCAAAAAGCTGTTCAAAGGAAAGAAAAGTGTTCAAGAGTATAGCAGGTTCAATTCTGCGATCGCAAAACAGCTATGCGAGTCGCAGAATTCGCAAGAGGATCGCAGAGGCAGACAGAACTTCAAGCCAAAATTCAAGTTGAGAATGCGGTCGCAAATGCGACCGCAGAAAAGGAATGCTAACCGCATTATCGTCGCAGACACGAACAGAGTCTAAGGTGAAAAAATAGAGTGAAGACTGCGATCGCAGAGCCAATATGCGAACCGCATTTTCAGATGCGACGAGAGAGAAACTGACGGGGATGATCTGCGATGGAAAGCGAAGTTTCTGCAAATCGCATTCCTGCTCTGCGACAGGAATGCGATCGCAGACGTGCAAATAAGTCAAACTTAACTGCTGCTCGCCTCGGATTTTGGGCCTCTATAAATAGCTTTTCTAGGGTTGTGTGAGGTGAGACTTGTCAGAATTCAAAGTGCAAAGTACTGCTTTTGGTTATTTTCGAATTTAGAGAGATTTTTGGGTGATCAAAAGAGAGAATTCGATATTGTTGTAAGATGAATTCAATTATTCTTATTTGTTCTTCAGTTTTTAACATGTGTAGCTAAACTCTAATACTGAGGTTGTGAACCCTAGATGGGTGGAATGTTATTGAAAGGTTGATATTGATTCCAATTTCGAAAGAAGCTTGATTTTTATTTATTTCTCATTCTTAATTTAATCGTTAGTGGTTGTAAACATTAACGAGTGCCAATTTACGCTATCATATCTTGGAAAAGTGAGATAGAGTTTGGTAGAAATAAATAACAATAATTCAAGGCTTTAACCCTTGTTTAACGAAATTACTTAGGAATAAGTAGATTTCAATTTGGCGAATAATTGGGTGTTCTTAATTTTGACTCTTTAGTATTCGGGAGAATCATAAGAGGATACGTTGTCTAAGTGTTGGGAAACATTGGATAACACGTTAATAAGAACCGATTGCATATCAAGAACGGAAGTCAATATCAATATCAATACATTCTACTACATTAGGGGGAACACAACCTTAGTATCTCAACTTCATATATTTATTTTCACATTATTTTCGAGCTGCAACTATTAGTTTACTTTTCTTTACGTACTCAACATTAATTTACTCTATTTGCCTACTTGATCGAATTACGACTAAGTACAGTATTGCATTAATCGGATAATTATTTTACGCCTATTCCCTGTAGGATTCGACCCCAACCTCGTTGGGTTACTATATTTGACATCGATCGCTTACACTATTGTAAAGGTGGAATTTGAGCGGATCAGGAGCATCCGCTCCCCCGATTACCATGTTAATTGTGTGCTGCGGCTCTTCTTGACTTGCTGGTCTGTTTCTACTTTCATAGCGGTTTTTGGCTCGATCGCTTAAGAACTCCTGAAGGTGCCCGTTTTCGAGCAAACGAGCCACTTCCTCTCTCAGCTGCCGACAATCTTCCGTTCTGTGTCCATGCGTGCCATGATATTTACATATGAGGTTGGGATCTCTCTTGGTAGGGTCCGTTTGCAACGGCCTTGGCCATTTGGTGTCTCTAATGCGATCGATGGCTAATACAAGAGTCGCCGAATCGATATTAAAATTGTACTCGGACAATCGAGGTGCTTCTCGATGGTTACCGGTTCTTTCAAAGTTATTTTTCGGCAACGGCCTTCGGTTCCTCTGGTTGGAATCGTTCCTGCTTTCCTGTCTCGGGGATCTATGTCCCCTCGGGATGACTTTTCGATCTCCTGGGTACGGCCGGTGCCTATCTCGGTTCAACTTCGATTCTCGATAGTTATCCCTTAGAGGTCGGTCATAAGTTCTAACAGGATAAGAGGAGCCCGAGGGGACTCCAATCTGATCGTCTTCTACCCTGATCTTCGATTGGTATCGGTTGTGAATGTCCGCCCAAGTGACAGCCGGGTATTCAATCAAACTCTATTTGAGTTGTTGAGATGCCGTTGAACTTCGGGCATTGAGCCCTTGAGTGAAGGCTTGTACGGCCCAATCATCGGTGACTGGTGGCAGATCCATCCTCTCCATCTGAAAGCGCGATACGAACTCTCTTAACATTTCATTGTCCCGTTGTCTGACTTTGAACAAATCTGATTTCCTTGTCTCGACCTTGATAGCACCCGCATGGGCTTTGACGAAGGTATCGGCGAGCATGTCAAAGGAATCGATGGAATTCAGTGGTAAGTTATGATACCACGTCATCGCTCCCTTGGACAGTGTTTCTCCGAATTTTTTCAGAAGGACGGACTCAATTTCGTCGTCTTCGAGATCGTTCCCTTTTATAGCGCAAGTGTACGCCGTCACATGCTCATTTGGATCCGAAGTCCCGTTGTATTTGGGGATTTCCGGCATGCTGAGCTTTTTTGGAATTGGCTTTGGAGCAGTGCTGGATGGGAAAGGTTTTTGTACGAACTTTTTTGAGTCTAAACCTTTCAGCACTGGGGGTGCCCCCAGAATCTGGTCTACCCTTGAATTGTACGTCTCCACCTTCTTATCGTTGGCCTCGATCCTTTTTTCTCCCGTCTCGACCCGTTTAGTCAGCTCCTCGAGCATTTTCATGATTCCGGAGTTTACTCCAGAACCGCTTTCATCCGGTTGCGCTGCGATCGGCTCATTTTGTGGAGCTATCCCTCGAGAAGAAATGGCTTCGACTCTGTCTGGTATTTGACCGTGATTTTGCAATTGAGTTATGGCCGCTTGCTGGGCTTGCAGCATGTCAAATATCACTTTGAGGCTAATTTCGTCTCCTCCATTACGTTGAGTTTCTGAATGGTGTTCCCCCCGAACGCTGTTCGATGGGTCAGAGGTCTGATCGGCGTCGACTGCCACCTGAGAGTTGGCGTCAATCGGGACCTCATTTTCGCCTTGGTGGTTAAGCTCGTTGCTGATGGAAAGTGAGTGCGACATGATTATGTTGTAATCTGAAAAACAAAAAGTTCTGCAAAGAGCAAACGTAAAATAGTGTGTGGCAGAGAATTTGTATCAAACGTTCACTATTATCCTTAGCCCCACGGTGGGCGCCAAACTGTTTGCTCTAAAATTCGAGCAACAATTGAATTTATTCGTGGGTTTAAGGATACGTGAAACAATTTAATACAATGAAAAATACAATGGCAAATGACTGACTTAAGTAAATGAAAAATGATCAAACCGTTGGAGTTGAATAGATTGCCGGTAACGGGATGAAACACAATAAGAAGTAAACAATTTTGGTAAGAGATAGGAATAGTAATCAATATTTCAATCGTATATGTTGTGTGTTACAATGAAGATAAAATGCCCCTCTTATAGGTAAGGGAAGAGCCCTAAGTATGGTAAAAGCCTGATTACAAGATAAAAATCCCTCTAATTATGGGATGGAATATCCCTAAAATAATGGCCTAACGTTTATGACGGTTGAGGCCGTGACTCCCGCTGAGATATCAGGAACCCACGAGATATCCGGTTTTCCCATTATACGGAACTGATCCCTTCGTCATGAGATGCACCTTCCTTAACCGGCGTAGATTGCCTTATCTCGGTCGCCTCAGTTTCGAACCCGGTAGTGGCCGACTTCGGGCGTTCCTTACTGAAATGCTGGTCCCAATTTTGAAGTAGTTCGGTCTTGCATTGAGCATGAGCTCGACCTTCCTTGTGCACTCGATTATACCCGACCCAATACAATACTTACATACTCAGATAAGTTAAAATTATAGATAATGTATTACTTGGCAATCCGGTAAAAATGGTACGTAATTTGGTGTCGCAGAGTAATGAGAACTTAATTAAAATGCTTTTTACACTGTGGATGTGTATAATTAACTAAATCCTTTGGTTATAAACACATAAGATCCAAATAAATCATTTTTGCAAGAATTTACAAGTAGAGGCCGGGACCAGAAACATAATTTTCACATTTTATTGATTTGTTCTATCTTAAAAAAACATAAAATTTTCGTTACATAATATATAGTTAGATAATGCAGTCCCATGCACTTCAAAATTTTCGATCGAAGGCGAGCAAATGTTAGCGTAAATTGTCAACTTCATTTTAGGTAAGACGCTGAAGAGCTTCCGTATGTAATCTTTGCTTTTCTTTTCTAGAGCTGTGGTCAATTTCCTCGATTCATTGTGTGTAATCACAAAGACCGAACGCTTTAGTACATGAAGTTTATTATACTTAATAAATCCTATTAGTAGGTGAAGTCGTGAAGAGCTGTAAAAATATTTTGATATTCAAGACATACTAAAAAAAATAAGGAAAATTAATTAGCTTATGCCAAAGATAGATAAGATATTTGCAATAAAGATATTCGGTCATAGTGGTGGAGTATAGAGAGAATAGAGACTCTCAAAACTCATGAATAATTTAACCATAAAATAAAAAAATTTCAAAAGTAAGTTAAAATTTAAAATTTCAATATTAACGTAAAAATAAAATCAATTCTATGAATAATCTGCCATATACAATAATTGACAATATACAATGTTACTATTAGCTAGTAAAATCAAAAAATTGGGAAAAACATACCTTTAGCAAAAGTGAAGATCGATAGAGACGAAGAAAATAAGAGGAAGAACTTGAGAAGCAAAAAAGTCACAGAAAGACCATAGAAGAGACGATATATATTCGTTTTTACAATTCACAAAGAATACCACATGTAGGACCAGCAATACAGAGTCAGCTTTACGGATTAATATGAACTTACAAAAGTACCCTCAGACTATCTATTAATTCTAAGTAAGCACACATGTTGACCGAGATGAGCCTGTATTCGCTCTTACTAAAAAGTAGGAATATTGGATAGCCATCAAAATCAAAATGTTGATCCAAGATGCTGAAGTTCGTTATTATTTACTGTAATTTTAAGTTTCTTGTCTCCAACTTAATATTTTAAACACGTACATATCATCCATATTTTACATAAGTATATTTCTCACAACCACAAACTCATTGCTCGTATAGGGACAATTCCATTAAGGTAACACACAGGCCAATAGCATATCATTGCCCTATTCAATTTTCTTCCATACTAGGAATGGCAAGAAGAGGAATGGCCTTCCTCAAAGTAAGCCCGAACTGTTCCTCCATATCCAAATTCTCTGGTGTCATCCCTTTTGGTAACTTCCAACTAAATGGTTGAACAATAGAAGCCAACATCAAATGCACCATCCTTATAGCAAGTGGCATTCCAGGACAAATTCTCCGGCCGGCGCCGAACGGTATATACTCAAAGTCCCTTCCTTTGTAATCCACACTTGAATTGATGAATCTTTCAGGCAAAAACTCTAGAGGTTTTTCCCAGTATTTTGGATCTCTCTCAATTGCCCATGCATTTACGAGGACTTGGCTGTTCTTGGGCACAATGAAACCGAATATTTCTGTGTCTTCTTGAGCTTTGTGTGGTAAGAGTAATGGAGCTGCTGGATGAAGTCTGATGACTTCTTTTACAACTGCTTGAAGGTATGGCAGTTTGTCAATGTCTGATTCTTTTACTGGTTTTTCTGTGCCTATTTGTTGAAGAATTTCTTCTCTTAGTTTTTGTAATTCTTGAGGATTTCGAAGAAGTTCTTCCATTGCCCATTCTGTTGTTATGGCGGACGTGTCACTTCCAGCAAGGAGTAAATCCTGTCGTCAGATCACAAATGCCATGACATGCACATACAAAAACCTATTAACTACTTATAAATCCAGAGTTTAATGTAAGAATTTTCTTCCCTCTTCATTAATAATTATTTGGATCACGCTTTAGTTTTCTTTTAGTTGAACATTAATTAGTCCTTTCACATGCATATATTCACAACTCCAACATCCAACTTTACATAAAATGTTCAAACTTTAATAAGCTTGAAAACTCATTTCCAAAAACAAAACATAACCCAAAAAAAAAAAGGAGGAGAAGATTCGTAGACGACCGTATATCAATCCTGGCTCATGAAAACCCACATGTCTTCCTCCTAATAGCACAACGTGTTTTGTTTCGTGATATAATTGAAAGTCTTAAAATAAGTTTGACTTTATTTGCTGATCTTTTTCTTTTTCTTGTTTTAGTTTAAGTACTTATTCTTCGTCGATCTTAGTATTAACAATGGTATATGGTTTTCTATAAGAAAAGTGCTAATTGCAATTTTAAAAAATGCATTAAAAATGTCCAAATTTGATAAGCTTAAAACTACATTCAAAAAAAAAAAGAGAAAAAGAATTATCGGAACAGATAATTGTCCTTTTCACTTTAATAATGAAAAGAAAATTTCACTTAAACATAAAGAAAAATTAAAACGAAAATAGAAAAGAAAAAAAAAGAGAAGAAAAACAAGTACCAGGATAAGAGGCTTGATAGTTTGGCGATCAAATCCAGACCCTTCTTCTTCACATTCATCAAGAAGTACATCCAAGAAATCTCCTGTTTTCTTCATTCCTGACGCTCTATCTTCTACTCTCTTCTCAATTACTTGGTCAAATATCTCATGCAACCTTAAATATGCTGGCTTAATATGACGTTTCACTCCTTGTAAATCAAGCCACCGTATAATCGGGAAATAATCAGACAAGTTAGGTTTCACTGAATACTCCATAATTGTCCAAACCAAATCCTTAAATTCTTGAGCCGTGTCGAAATCCGGGTCAACCAAATCAATAGAGAAAATAGTGCTCGACATAAACTTCATCGTCGTCGCAAAAGCAACGCGTCCTACGTCAACAGCTGCACCGCTTTGACACTGCTTTCTCATATGATTCACTAGTTGTGCAACCTTCTCGTGACGTATTTCTTGGAGAGAATTGAGTCTTCGGTTAGTGAACATTTGTGTGCTACATATTCTTCTTCTGTTTCTCCAGTTTTCGCCTGTGACCCAAGCTAAGGTGGCTTCTGGATTTGGTTGGGCGGTTATAACATCGGGAACAGTGCGTGCTGATAATGTTTTGTCGTGCTTTTGAAGAATTTCTTTGGCTGCTTCAGGTGAGGAGGCTACTATGGT
>MCJB01003101.1:9123-22211 GCA_002018475.1 Nicotiana obtusifolia
GGGGGGGGAGTGGAGGAGGAGGAATTTGGTCCCTTGTTCATAAATTTTGCTCTTTGTCCTCTTATTAAGTACAATTAACCCTCACATATTTGCTTTTGGTCCCCGCAATAATGGATATCCAATAATTTAACAAATCGTAGCTACTAAACTTTGTCACCATTATGTGCTATCTATGCAAGGGTTGTACCGTATTTGGCATGTTTACTATTTTTCTCTTCTTCTTTTTTTATGTATTTGTTCTTCATGAAAAAATTTACTTTTGCTGTTTAGATAACATAGTTTGCTTATTGAGAGTTAATTCAATTAAATTTGAATCAGTTCAAATTCAGTATTTTAAAATTAAAATTTAAATATTCAAAAACTATATGAAAGTACTATAAATTATAATTTTTCTTAATGTTAATATGACGAAAAAGATATTTTAAAATATTAGTCAGAATTTATACATGTTTGACTCTCAATAAGCAAAGTGTTGTCATTTATGAAGCGGAGGGAGTATAACGTGTGGCTTAATAGTTAGAAATTCGTTTGATTTGTATAAAACATTTACACGCATTTATTTTTAGGGGCATCATGAGGAATAAAATTACCAATTTCAATAATTGAGCTACCAAAAGTAAATACCACCTTCCCCCACCCTTTTGAATGAGGTAAATTCCACGAAATTTTTTGGTTCGAACCAATTTTTGAATTTTCATCATAGCGAATATGATAACGTAAAATCTCTATGTTTTTTATCCAAAGAAAAATGGCCAGTAATCATAATTCTATCCAACTCCACAAATTCAGGTCCCGAATACAATGGATCGCGAAAGTAAACTCAAGCCAAAGAAACCAAAACTTACCCAAAAAAAAATTTATTTTCAAACATCAAATCCATTCGAAAACACAAATTACATCAACCTCATTTTTAATCCTCCATACAAACCTAATCCTAGCAGATTCAAACAACCCTAATAATCTTTCTGTAATGGCAATTCTTCCATTGCTGATTTTAAATCTCCAACCTTAATTAAAAGGTGGAATTATTAACCAGCAATGGAAGAGCCACAATCAAAATTACCACCACCACCACCTACAACTCTATTATCCCTCGTCAAACCTTCTTCAGAAAATAATAAAAAACGACCCTTAAAAATCTTCTTCAGAGCCTTTCGTAGTGTATTTCGGTCCTTCCCTATAATCACACCCGTATGTAAACTACCTTCCCTCCCCGGCGGCCGGTTACCCGAAAATAAAAACGACGTCACGGGCACGTTATTTGGATACAGGAAAGGTCGCGTTAGCCTCTCGATCCAAGAAAACCCAGGATCTCTACCTAATCTGGTCATCGACCTGGCCATACAGACCAACATGTTGCAAAAGGAAATGAGCCTCGGGATGGTGCGAATCGCGTTGGAATGTGAGAAAAGACCCGATAATAACAATAATAATAATAATAATCATATGGAGAAAACAAAGCTTCTTGATGAGCCAATATGGACTATGTTTGTAAATGGGAAGAAAAGTGGCTATTGTGCAAAGAGAGATGCCACGGAGGAAGATCTCCATCTCATGGAGGTTCTTAAGGCGGTGTCCATGGGCGCCGGCGTGTTGCCGCCGACGAAATCCGACTTGGAAAGACACGTGGACGATGAGATGGCGTACATGAGGGCACATTTTGAACGAGTAGTAGGATCAAAGGATTCGGAAACCCTATACATGTTGAGCCCAGACGGAAATAGTGAACCTGAATTGAGTATTTTCTTTGTGAGGATATGAATTAAATTAATTACATGAAGATAAAGAGGTTATTTAAATTAAATTATATTATTTTGTAAAAATGATTTGTTAGGGTTATAGATATATTTGTATCTTTGTAGGTGTGGGAATTTAAGAATTTGGTGTACAGGGTTATAGCATGGGGAGGTTCTTAGGATTATCCAATTTAGATTTTTGATTTTCCTGTTTTGGTTGTTATTCACTTATTCATTCGAAGTTTGATGCTTTTTTTGTTTGTTAATTAATCACCTCTTCCTTTTACTTTCATCATTTTTTTTCCAGTTAATTTTAACTCTAAGGGGCTGTCATCATTCTCCTTATAATTTTAGGAATTCTTTGATGATTTTCCTGAATTGAATATTTTCTTCCTAAGGTTGTGATTGCCTGAAATAGCAGATTTTAAGATTTTGTTAACATTGAAATATTCATATTTCAGAGCAAGAAAGAAGGGCAGAGTCTAAGGTATATCTATGTAATGCATGAATAAGGATTCGAGTGATTAACGTACAACACATCTCATGAGAGAAGCATATAAATTACTCAAGAAGAACGTTTCTTGCTGAGCAAAAATTTCAAAAATTTTCCACTGGGAAGAGACTTTCATTGTAACAATAAATCACATGGATCAAACTCTTTTCTGAAAGCCCTTGGAATTCAAAATCTCTCCAACTCCTTTTCATGACATCATAACACAAACAGATGAATAAAATCTCCCCCTCATAAGAGCTGCAAATTCTTTTGGAATCAAATAATGTATGCATGCAATTTAAAATTTGAATGATATGCTTCTCCCATTCTTCTTTTCAGAGTCTTCTCTAAAATCCACAGATCCATATTAGAAGTACCAATTCCTGTAACTCAGGATTGCTAATTTGCCTTCCACTTCAGTTAGGTAATAAATTTCCACTCTGTGATATGAGGTATTCCCCAACGTGATAATTCTTAAATTTTCAGTTTTAACATCAAATGCTACTATGAACGCGTCTCATAGGTCAACTCTTATAACTTAGATTTATTTTTTTTAAGCATTATTAGGGGGATATAAGCATTCAAATATTCAAGCAAGCAATCATTTTTCTGTACTGATGTCTCTCCCCCTCGACACCGCGTAGCTTTTGTAATAGCCTTTCATTTATACAAGCAAGCTCTTTTCTCAATTTTCTCTACAAGCTCTCAATTTTCTCGTTGCTCACGATATTGGTTTTCCCGCACGGCACTGACAATCTAGTCTAGCGTGCGGAGAGGACCTCAGTTGGCGGACGGCAATCGTACTGACATCGATTGCTTAGCCTTACATCGCCCTTCCAAAGACCTCAGGAAGGCGCCGCGTAACAGTTGGTATCAGAGCCTAGGCTTGACATCGGACGAGGGAACGTGTTGCCATTTCACTATTTCTGACCATGGTGACTCAAGGGGATCGGATCACCGTCCTCGAACAAACAGTAGACGTACTACGGCCCATCGTAGATACGGTGCCTGATTTAAAAACCAGCCTAGTGCAAAGATTGGACGACCTGGACCGCAGGATGCGGCAGGCCGAAAATGACATTGCAAACATCAGTCGGGACTCTGAGGATGACCGTAAAAAAGCAGCCGTCGAGGTAGCTGGCATTCATGGCAAATTCGAGGACCTCCAACAGCAGCGTGGTCAGGATTTGGCCCAACGTGAACAAGAGGCAGACAGGATCACTGCCATGCAGCAAACCATAGACAAATTGACAGGCCAGCTCAATGTTGTCAATACTGCCCTTCAAAGCCTGCTCAGAGGAGGCGACAACTATATCGGGGGCGCCATGAACATTGCTCCTGTGCCACAAAAATTGAAAATTCCGGAGCCAAAGCCATACCACGGAGCCCGGGATGCTAAAGAAGTGGAAAATTTCATATTCGACATCGAACAATACTTCGATGCCGTCGGTCCACTGGACGAAGCAAAACAGGTAGCAACTGCTGCCATGTATCTTCAGGGCGATGCTAAACTCTGGTGGCAAGTGAAATATGAAGCCATCAGGGCCGGTGAAGACAACCTCCAGACATGGGCGGAACTAAAAGCAGCCATACGCCTGCAGTTCTTCCCTGAGAATGTGGAATACAATGCGCGGAGAAAACTGCGGGAACTCCGCCAAACCAGATCAGTGCGGGAGTACGTGCGGGACTTCTCCGCGCTCATGCTAAACATACGAGACATGGAGGACAAAGACAAACTCTTCGCATTCATAGAAGGTTTGAAACCCCATGCCCGTGC
Organism: Nicotiana obtusifolia; assembly: GCA_002018475.1. Lineage (NCBI taxonomy): Eukaryota > Viridiplantae > Streptophyta > Magnoliopsida > Solanales > Solanaceae > Nicotiana > Nicotiana obtusifolia. Next base: position 13,130 of record MCJB01003101.1, read on the forward strand.
AGAGTTGCAACGACAGAGGGTAGATACCCTGCCCAGGGCAATCCAAGCTGCAGAATGCCTTGGGGACTATCATTTGGAAACTCTGAGGGACAGGTCCCAGCCGCCTGTTCGAGGGGGATACAACGGGAGCCAACCGAGCAATGGTGGCCCTAGCAGAAATGGGGGAGATCGAAGTGCATCCAAAGCTAAGACTCCTTCATCAAGCAGCAACACCGCTGCATCAGTCAACAACAATCAGGGGAGGAAGCCTCCTCCAGAATGCCGTCATTGCGGCGGAGAACATTGGAACAATGAATGCCCATATGTTAAGATCAACGCTCATCAGGCTGTCGAAGACGAGTCAGACACTAACTCTGACAGCGCAGAGCAAGTAGGAGCCTTCAACGCACTTGTTGACTCCATCCCAGATACCTTAGCGGGAACCGTCATTGGTAACCCTAAGAAGAACATCGGCCCGATCGCTAAGAGAGGGAAAGAGAAGACGGATGAGAGGCCTCCCGTCACAGAAGAGAGGACTCTCATGTTCGTTGACATGAAAGTGAATGGCAGGCCCGTTCGAGCAATGATAGATACAGGTGCTACCCAGAACTACTTGGCCTCAACTCAAGTAGAGCGCGTTGGTCTAGCAGTGAAAAAGTGCAAGGCCCGTGTCAAGGCTATCAACTCACCACCTCAGCCAGTGAGTGGAAAAGCCAAAGAAGTACCAATGAAGCTTGGTCCATATGAGGGAAGATTCGACCTACGCATAGCTACCATCGATGACTTCGAGCTGACAGTGGGATTGGAATTCCTGAGGCAAACCAACACCATACCGGTACCATTCACCGACATGCTCCTGATGATGGGAGACAACGGGGCCAAACCCCGCGTCATTCCATGCAAACCCATAAAGATGGCCGCTGAAAACATCTCGGCCATGCAGTCGATGAAGGGAGTCAAAAGACATGAACCCAAGGTTCCGGCTACCCTCATCCTCAAGAATCAGAAATCATATCATCGGCGTCAAGCAATTGATAGCGCCCCACATTGCGTGAAGATTTGCCAACCATGCCAGGACAAGTCAGATCGCCCAGCACAAGCGGGACTCTTGAAACCGCTACCTGCCCCGTAGAGATCATGGGAAAGCATTTCCCTCAATTTCATCACGGGATTACCCAAGGTCGGAGATCTTGCAACCATCCTGGTTGTGGTAGACCGGTTTTCCAAGTATGCCACATTCATAGCAGCCCCACAAAACATATCGGCAGAGGATACAACTCGACTCTTCTTTGCTCACACTGTCAAATATTGGGGTATGCCCAAACACATCGTTAGTGACTGCGATTCATGCTTCACTAGCAGATTTTGGACCCATCTCTTTGGGTGCTTTGGATCCATAGTCAGCCACAACTCAAACATTCATCATCAGGCAGATGGCCCAACAGAACGGTTCAATGCCATGTTGGAGGAATATCTCCCCCACTTTGCAACCGGGTCGCAACAACATTGGATGAAGCTTTTGGATGCTGCTCAGCTGTGTTTCAATTCACAAAAGTGCGCCATTACAAACAAAAGCGCTTTTGAAATTGTTACCGGATAGCAACCGCTACTCCCACAAACGGTGAATGCACCAAACATGCCAACATTGCCTCAAGTTGCCAGTTTCTCGAAGGAATGGGAGCAAACCATGCAGATAGTGCGGAGCTATCTTGTCAAAGCCCAAAACAGGGCAACGAGGCATGCTGAACAGAACCTGTTCTTTGATCAATATCAAACAGTCCCAAAGCGGTGGTAAGAGTCCCAAAGCGGTACTTATTTGGAGGGAAGGCCAAGGACTCTCGCCTATTGCAGCCATATATCGGACCCATGTCCATTGAAAAACGCCTTGGGAAAGCTACATACCAGGTCAACATTCCATCCTGGTGGAAAATCCATCCAGTGTTCCATGTCAGCCGCCTCAAGTCATTTCGGAAATACATGGAGCGTCACTCAGATCATCATCATCACCCCATAAAACAGAGGGGAACAGACCTCCCAACCAACAGACGCCGGACTAATTATTATCATCATCATCAGGCAAATAAGGCTCCGGGGACGGCGCCAACTCAGGTGGGGGAGAATGTCATGGGCGGCTTTCCAGCCTCGCCCCATGACCCCTTGGACGCGCCCCGTGGCGTCCTGGCAAGCCTCTCAAAGCCTAGCGCCACGGTCGGCCCCGTGGTCTCGTCAGCGCCAAGTGACAAGCGCGCCAGTGCCTCTGTCGCCCCACCAACACTCTTTGCCGACGTCCAGCGGCTTGCGAGTGCCAACAGCGCCGCGCGCATAGACCATGCCGCGCGAACAGACAAAGCCGCGTGCACAGACAATGCCGCGCGCATCCTTCATGATCCAAGCGCCAGTGCCCAACCGCAGGCAGACACAAATAGTGTCGCGCGTGCCGACAGCGATGCGCGCTCAGACCCTGATGCTCATGACAAAGTTGCTGCCATTGGACTTGCTCCTACTTTGTAGAAGTCTAAGTCCTTTTCAGTGTAAATATAGAGTAGGTTTACTTCATTTTACATTCTGTATGTATTTCCACCTTTCATAGGTCAACTCTTGTAACTTAGGTTTATTTTTTTTAAGCATTATTAGGGGGATATAAGCATTCAAACATTCAAGCAAGCAATCATTTTTTTGTACTGGCGTCTCTCCCCCTCGACACCGCGTAGCTTTTGTAATAGCCTTTCATCTATACAAGCAAGCTCTTTTCTCAATTTTCTCTACAAGCTCTCAATTCTCTCATTGCTCACGATATTGGTTTTCCCGCACGGCACTGACAATCTAGTCTAGCGTGCGGAGGGGACCTCAGTTGGCGGACGGCAATCGTACTGATATCGATTGCTTAGCCTTACGTCGCCCTTCCAAAGAAACTCAGGAAGGCGCCACGTAACAGCTACTATGAACGCGTCTCTTTCGAGAAAACTCAACATATATATAACTCCACTAACGCAAACTCTATTTATAATACAAACATCAGTGATGCTTTTAACCTCTCTCCACGGTTTGTCTATACCTAAAGTAAAAACCCTAGTTTCTCGTGGACACTCTTGGATACGTCTTCTCTTCTGGTTCAAAACCTATTGAACGTATATAAGCTGGGTAATTTATTTGAGAAAATGATATTGTATAGTTGCTTTTAAAATAATAGTCAAAGAAATATATATTTTTTTATATTTATACATTCTATATGTTAATAAATTTTATGCATTTTTAGCTATCGAATATAAATAATTTCTGGCGCGATCTAAAAGTGATAATACCCTTTTTTTAGCAATCTCTTTCAGGCGGGGAAGAGATTTTACTATCCTTGTATTAGGATTGCAAATTACAACAGGTTCCAAATCAAATGTCGTCGAGCAGCAAAACAAACCATTAGCACACATTATAAGCTTGTAAAAGAGATCTTGTTCAAAATTCTCAATATGAAGGCGGGAGGTTTTTCCTTTTTCTTTTGCTCTATAGTGTTTAAATGTTTATTTTGGCACACAACGAATCATAGAGCGGCATTGATGTATACCTACAAAAACTGATTCTGAGATGAGGGAATTACGAAATTTAAAAAAGGCACTTGAAATGCATTAGATACTTGATAGGAAGCTATGAGAATACTTCAAAAATTATTTCTTGGGGAATATTTGATGATTTTCTTTTGGCAGGCGTCATCTTCTTCTCCGGCTGAAAGTTGCAATTTTTTTTTTAAGTAGGGCAATTCTTTTGGTTCTTTTGCCTTTTAACTATTCCGTTCCTTGTAAAACTCTTTTGTTTAGATTTCGTTTTGAAAGGCAGACTAGTTAGTACGACTAAAAGTGAAAATACCAAGAAAGGATAAAAACCTTTCCTTACTGAACTTAATTAATTTATATTTTAGGAGCTTTTCGAATCCGTTTTCTAATCAGAGATACTAAAGGACCAAACTAGCAGGAAATGAAAGCAAAAATGAATCCGTGTCACTGTCTGTATGCTTGTCTCCAAGAATCAATCAACCAAAGAAGCAATCAACAAATCAAGTTGAAAATTCGTGATGTCTTATTTTCCTATTGTAATTTAGAGACCAACAAGTGTTTGCTTTAAAAAAATTCGTCATAACGAGAACTCCAAATACTATTAACACACTATATGTTATAATAGTCCTTCAATTTCTTAACAAGTTGCGATTAAACACCTTAACTTAAATTACTTAATAATTTAAAAGTGCTAGTTTGTTTCATAATAGTAATATAAAATAATTAAATAAATTATAATGATAGTAGTAATGTTAATGAGAAGCAGTCTTGGTTATATGCATTATTATATATATAAAAAATATATATGCACTATTATAATTTTGAGATCGACGGGAAGTATCACAAGCAAAAATTAAAACCGTCAATATTTCTAATATAAATATCATGAGAAAAGCTAAAACAAACGTAAAATAAGTACATCATACCCTTTTAATTAACAATAGTGCTTATGCTTATAGTCTGTTTAGTCAAGCTTATTTTTAGTCAAAAGTATTTTTTTTGGACTAATTCTTTTTCTTTTGATATTTGGCCAAGCTTTTAAAGGAAAAAAGTGCTTTTAAGTAGAAACAAAAGCTGTTTTTAAAAGGCGAAAAAATTAGCTTCTCGCCGAAAGTATTTTTTTTACTTAGAAAAATACACTTAGAAGCATTTTTTAAAAGTTTGGCCAAATATTGTCATTTCACTGATTCGTACTAAATAACGAGCTAATGAATCCCCTTCTCGTTGCCATTGAACCTGCCAATCAAATTCGTCGTAAGACTCATAATGATCAACTTTACGAAGATCCCATTCTTTTCCGGAAGTTCGTTGTAATTGCCGTAAAAAAGTATTTTTTAAAGTAATTAGTCAATTACAAACTACATTTTATTATAAGTATTTTTTTTAAAAATACTTTTTAAAATAAACATATTTTATCGGCTTGACCAAACAGGATATTAGTAAGAGTTTCCGCCATTTGAGTTTGTGCTTCACCTACAACTTAGGCATTATAGTTGTATGATGGATTGCCTTTAGTCCCTCGTATTCCATGTGCTGGTAGGTGTGACTGAGTTAATGCTTCGTGTTTATTTATCAATCACCTGTCTATTACTCTCAATTTTGGTTCCAAATTGGTCTACTTTTTCCTTTTTGATAAATGTTTTCTAATTCCCTCCATCATCATAAACTCCATATATAACCGAGATAGAATTCTTCTTCTTGTAGGAACCTTGAATTAATTTTCTATGAATATTTAGAATTGTGTACGAGATGTCGGACTAGCTTATCTTAAGTGTTTACCCTTAAAACCGAGTAACAATTGAATTTATTCGTGGTGCTAAGGATGCGTGAAATAATTCGATACAATATAAAATATAATGCAAACAATTTAGAAATTAAAAAGGAGTAATCAAACCAGAACGATTGAGTAGCTGATGATAAAAGTAGACAAAGTTTGATGAACAGTAGCAAGGAACAGTAGCAATTTCTAGTATTTTCTGTTATGAATCTTGTGTCTTACAATGAAGGTCGAAATGCGATTCTTATAGGTAAATGAAAGAGCCCTATGCATGGTAAAAGTCTAATTACAAGGTAAATCCCTTCAATTATGGGATGAAATATCCTAAAATGGCGGCTTAACGTCTATAACGGTTGAGATATTTCCTCCTGGCGAGATATCAGGAATCCACGAAATATCCGGTTGAAACTGACCTTCTGTTACGAGATGTGCTATTGGTCGGTCAATATCGGTCAGCCCGTTTCGATTGCTCCAATTATGTGCTCGACTTGCTGACCTCGGGTCGAGACAACCCGGTCTCGTATCGTATCCGGGCTCGACCCTTCTCGAGCAGTCGACCACATTTGACCCAATATATTAAGATTTGTTGATATTAACTTTTCTTATTTTAGAGAAAGAAAAGAATTTTATTTGAGTTCCGGTACATTTTTTGGCTTAAGAATACGAATACCTCAATAATGCAAACTAAACGGGTCTTCAAATCTCAGTTAATATAGAATGTGTGTATATGTTTCTCTGGTACATTTCTTTATTTTCAATATATTTTATTCGGGTAAGTTACAATATTAGGATTTTTCAGGATCACCGTTTAATCTTTGACCTCATTAAAAAAAGTTGCAAAATAGATTCTGGACCAACATTAGGTAGTGAAGCCCTAATGAATCACCAGGATTTCAAATTAATGGGCAAAACATGGCTTGTCCGAAAATTCACAAGATGGATCGCATTGTCCACTAATCTTTTCAGATTTCAAGTTGATCGGCAAATTTGCCTTGTGACAAAGGATTTGTGGCTAAATCCTGACCAATCATCAGAATTGGTCACAAAATTTGGATGGATCACCATAATTACTGTGTAAAAATTTCACCAACACATTTTACTTCAACTTCGATGCGAATCAATTCTAAAGGACTTTGAATTTGATATCCAACGTTTAACTATTACTCCCAATAATTTACAATGGTTAGATTCATCCAAGTCCTTCAAAAACTAACGTATTCATTTTATCTTCTTCAAAAAAAAAAAAATTGAAGCTTTAACAAAACCCAACAATTGTAGTTGGAAGATCCATGAATTGAATCATCAATTACTTTGTTCAGGAAATATATAGCCTAATACTATCACAAAAGAATATCAGAGTCTCAAGTAGATATCTAGCTAAGGGATGGAAAAGGATTCGAATATTTAATAATACAACACATTTCATGAGAGAAGAATATAAATTACTCCAGAAGTTCATGAAATTTGACAAGATAAATTGTACGTTTTCAACTGAGAAAAGTAGGTAGAGCAAAAATAAAAAACCCGTGCAGTTTATACTTGGTCCGCAAATTTTTTCCAGTGGGAAGAGGCTTTCATCGCAACTAATAACGCCACGGATCAAACTATTTGTTGGAAGCCCTTCAATTTCAAAATCTCGTCAGTTCTTTTTCGTGAGATCAAGTCAGGCTTTACCTGACTTGAACGACATGGGCAATAAAATCTCCCCATCACAACAACTGCGAATTCTTTTGGAAATAAATGATTTTGACAGTTGAAATTCTGGACCTTTCCATTGTAAAGGAATTTTAACGATATGCTTCTCCCGTCCTTTTTTTCCTGTCTTCCCTAAAATCGACAGATTCATTTTTTCTCCATAATACAATTTCTTCTCGCAATCAAGGATTGCTAATTTGCCTTTCATTTCTGTTAGCTTATAATAATCAACCTGTCAATGATATAAGTTATCCCACGATCACTGTTAGAAATTCGGAAAAAAGCGACCATGAAAAGCGATCAACGTTGGTCGCTTATTGGTAAAAAAAACGACCAAACAAGCCTGGTCGATATTAAGCTGGTTACTTTACCTTAGCGACCAACTTTGGTCTCTAAGGTAAAAGGACCAAATATTCCGGGTAAAGAAAATAGCGACTAACTTTGGTCGCTTTTGATATTTTAATAATATAATATTGGCGACCAAAGTTGGTCTCCAAATGTAAATTACGATTTTTTTATATTTATTATTAATCATAAAAAAGTGACTAACTTTGGTCGGTAAAGAAAATATTATATTTTAAATTCTGAAAAATGGAGACCAAAGTTGGTCGCTATGTTATTAATTTCTTTGATTTTTTTAAAAGTAAGAGACTAAAGTTGGTCGCTATTTTCGACAATTAATTTTTATTTTAATTATAAGCGACCAACTTTGGTCGCTATATTTGCAGAAATTATTTTTTAAAATTAAATAGCGACCAAAGTTGGTCGCTTTTGCGAAATCTGGGTTAAATAGCGACCAAAGTTGGTCGCTATTGCCCAGAAAATTATTTTTATTAAGGGAAAAGCGACCAACTAGCGACCAACGTTGGTCGCTTTTTTTGGTATATTTTTTTACAGAAACTGCCTGTTTTGGCAGCTACACCACCTGCCAGCTTACCAAAATTCCTAAACAGGCATTTTGTGCCAACAACAACAATAAACAACAACAACAATAATAAATAACAACAACAACAACATTAAAACTAACAAACTATAAAGTTCAATAGAACTAATACATTAAGCTAACCAAACTAAGTTAACTGTTATTACAAGTCAAGGATTATTTTGTACATAATTATCAGCCGTCTGATGAACTTTCATCACGAAAACGGTCTGGAGAAGGGTGTAGTTGTCTAGGACGGGAAGAATGATAACGGGGAGGACGGGAGGAACGAACACGGGAAAGGCGAGCCTCTGGCGATGACTCACGAGACCGGGGAATCGAAAAACTGCCAGAAGCCAAGAGAGATTTGAGCCGCTCTTGTATGCCAACGTACTGAGCCTGTATAATCTTTTCTCTTTCCTTGGTGGCTTCTAACTCGGATGTGAGCTTTGCCACAGTCTCCCGCATAGAGGAGAGGCCCTCCCCATCAAGTTGCTTGGCTTGCGAGGAAGTCCCTATTCCTTGCATTCCACACTTACAGCAATGGAATTTCTTAGGAAGCCCGTATACCTTCCCCCATTTTGGACCGCCAGCAGCCTGCGTCCATATTCTTTCAGCATCCTCGCCCGAAGGTTGGATTGGGTCGCCCGACTCATTAGGTGGCTGACTGCATATGAATTCCTCCACTTCAGCTGTGAAGCGGCCCTATAAGAAAAATTACATTGAATTAGTATTTCAAAATTTATATAAAAGTAAATCAAAATACTTAATGAAAAGTGAAAACTTAAATGTACAGTCGAGGCTCGGCCCTCGACCCACCTTTCTTCATCCGTCTTTTTCTTCTTCTTTACAATATGAGTGTCCTTGAATAGCTCATCTTGCTTCATCGGACACCCAACTTCTTTTCTTGAAAACTCATAAATTTTAGTTAAGAAACAGAATAGATATACTTTGAAAATTAAAATAAATTAAGCAACTACGTACCATTCTTCTCTTTATTGTCCCTAGGCTGATCGCACCTCCAGTGTGCAAGGATCCTCCCTTCTCAGATGCACGAGCTTTCTTTCCTTTTTCGCTCTTCTCTAAGAACTCTACTGTAAGCCATTGCCTTTGCAAATCCTCCCATAAATGCTGAAGCAACCAGCCAGGCTTCTGGTTCAACTT